>CAKNWT010254173.1:0-11761 GCA_932066315.1 Andricus coriarius | reverse complement strand
GTCTGACCCCGATCGGGGCCAGATTGAAATTTCTGCACGGGAAATTGCTTAGAACATATTATTAGACATTTTTAAATTGAGGAAGGTTAAATTGAATTAATTTAAACATTTAGGAAAATGTTACCATTGCCAAGCTTCCTCTACGAGGAAGTGAAAATTGTAGATAAATGTAAAAAAGTGCTTTAACGAAATATCTCGAAAATCCCGAACTCATTATTGTTGAAAATCTGATTGGCTTCTGACTATGCACTTGAAGTTGTTTTATCCTTCTCTGAAAAATAGGTGTGTCACGAAAATCTCGAAAGCAATTTTGGTCACTTTTCCCCAATGCCGGTTGGGTAATTTGAAAAACTCGAAGGAAAGAATATTGCCAAATTCACACACATTTTTCAATATTTTAATTGTATGACAGGGTGTCCAGCGACCTTGTAAACCCTGAAAACCTGGAATTCTCCTTGATTTTTTTTTGAATCTTGAAAACCTGGAAATCTCCTTGAATTTTGCACCAGAACCTTGAACTAAACTTTTTTCTTTTAAAACAGTTATTTTATTGAAATTCGAAAAGTAATTTGAATCTTTTAGTCTATTATGAAAGAAACACATTTTTTAAAAAAATCGTGCTACTGAAAAGTTTTTTATTTATGAAGATATAATTATTCTTTTACTCGTTACAAAATAAATAAAAATATTTCTAGACATTTTTTGTAGACTTTACCAATTATTTTATAGATTGCAATGAACAGACTTTAATATTGTAAATAATTCTATAAGTTTTTAATTTCGTCTCCGCTAATATAAAATGTTAAGGTATACATTTTTTTATGATATGCAAGCTACAAATTATAAAAATTATTAGTTGAAATTTTCGATGTTAATTCAGTTTCAGAATTAGAATGAGCCACATAATGGATTTTTCAAGGGTTTCACCACTCGGGTTTTGAGTGTACGCCAGATTGCAAAACATTACTAAAGATTTCAAAAGTTATCAAAATATTTCCAAGATTTTAAAATATTTCAAAGGATTTTTAAAATTTTACAAAGATTCTACGGATATCAAAGATTTAAAAAAGGCGTGTACACCAGCTTAAAAATATTTCACAACAATTTCACAAAGCATTTAAAAATTTCAAAAGATTTAAAGGATTTCAAAGATTTGAAAACGGGTAAACTACACCAGATTTTCGAGATTTTAAAACATTTCGAAGATTTGAAACGATTTCAAGAGGTTGCAAAACATTTTAGAAGATTTAAAAAGATTTCACTAAAATTTACAATAATTCAATGCTTTCAACGAATACAAAATTTCACAAACAAAGATTTAAGAAAAATTTCACAAATATTTCAAAAGATTTCACAAACATTTCAAAGATTTCACAAAAATTTCACAAAGATTTCGAACATTTCATAAAGATTGCAAGAATTTCAAAGATTTGAAAAAGGCGTTAACATAGCTTTCTTACTCTACAATAAAATGTATCAATATCATAGGCCAATCGATTCGTCTCGAATCAACACATCTTTCCTATTCTCGCATCAACTTTAAATTATGAAAATGAAAATTTTTTACTATAAAAATCGATTTTAAATATAATATAAATGACGATAACTTTTGTACTCTTTCATAAAATTTATTAATGTTATAAGCCAATGAATTTGTCTCGAACCAAGGAATCTTTTATATCCTTGCATCAACTTTGAATTGTGTTAATAAAAAAAGTTTTACCATTAAAAAACGATTTTTTAAATATTATTGAGTGCTAAGAACACACACATCCAGACAATTGCTTAGAACATTGTATTAGACATTTTTAAATTGAGGAAGGTTTAATTAAAATAATTTTTTGTCGTTGAAAATGTTACCATTACAAAGCTTTCTCTATGAGGAAGCAAAAAAATTGATTTTTTTTACAAAGTAGTTCAAATTTAGTCAAATGATCGATTTTTTAACCAAGAAAAGATGAATTCTCAACAAAGCATTTAAAAATTGATATGTCAACCAAACAATTGCATTTTTAACCAAAAAGAATAAACTTTCTACCAAGAAGATTAAATTTCTTCCCAGAAAAACGAATTTACAACAAAATATATGAATTTTCAATCAAAACTTTGAACTTATAACTAAACAAGGTAAACTTTTAACCAAATAGTTAAATTTATTACCGAAAAAGATAAATTGTTAACCAAAAATGGATTAGTTTCATTTTCACTTTAAAAACTTATTTTCAACCAAACATGAAACGAATTTTCATCAGAATAGTTAAATTTTCAACGAAAAAAAAACTTTAAAATAACTTTAACTAAAAAAATGAATTGTTAACAAAGTAGTTGAATTTTTAATAAAAAAGATGACTTTGTCACAAATATTTAAATTTTAAACCCAACAGATGAACCTTCAACTTTTTCTTTTAGGACTACAGCACTGATTAAAAGGATACACTGCAACTTGGATTGAAGCAGTCCGGACTTACACCATTCCTAGAACTGATGGCTTCGGAATGTGGCGATGTGCGGGACAAGAGAGGCTTGCTCAGTGAAGCGTGACAAACAAGGAGGAGTGTCATGTAACGATTTTTGATTAGATTTAAATCAATAGGTAATGTATATGTAGTTTATCAATTAAGATGTATTTTGAAATAGCTTCAGATAGGGTGGAGGGGAGGGGGTCATAATTTGCAAAAATTTGTGTCACGTGATTTATGGATAGGATTTATGGATTTCAATTACATCAATTTAAAATTTAATTTTGATTGATGATTCGAATTATTTTTTTCTTTTTTTCGATTGGATATCGAATTTGTTAATTTTGATTTGTTCAGTTTTAATTTGTTTTTTTCAATTTGTTATTCTGATGTGTAATTCAATTAATTCTTCATGTAATTTAAATCAAATTTGAACGTCATTTGTTATTTTGATTTCATTTCATTATACAATTAGTGAATTCTTATTGGTTTTTCTTCAACTTTTTACTTTTCGATTTGTTCATCTATTGTGTAATTTAAATGATTGTTAATCACATTGTAATTAATTTTCGATATAGTTTGCTGTTTCAATTCGATGTTATTTTCAATTTGTTTATTCTTTTTTTTTTCGTCTAGGTATATCTATTGATCGAGGTAGCCCCACAGGGTGATCGAAGTAACCCCACTGGTGGCGCTACTTCAATCAAATGAGACGTTGGAGTAAATGTTAATATTATTCATAAAGAATGTAATAAAAATTTCTATCAATCATGTATACTGCAGATGGATTTTTGCTCTTTTATTTCATTACAAATAAATAAAAACATTTGCCTACTTCCTTTGAAAAAATCCTGTTTAAAAAAAAGTGATCGAATTAGCCCCACTCTCCTCTAATCGTTCTTCTTTTAAGGTTTACAGAAGAAGGTCAACAATCTCTGAATCGGTCACTCGTGAACGTATCACGAAATGTACACGCGATGTCAATACTGAATTTATAAATCAGCGTCAATTTCAAATGCACACGCAAAGTCGTTCGAGGATGTCAAAATGATGAAATCTCTCTCTCTCTCTCTCAGATAAGTGATAAAAAAGGCAATTATTGCGATTGAATTCATTTAAAATAGTAGGTAATTTAAAGAATTATTATTTTTTAATTAGTAATATTTATTCTAAAAGATATACACAGTTGTGAAGCGTAATACATATCTTGCTTAGACAGCTTGTGAGCTATCTAAGAGCGTTTATCAAACAGGAAAAACATTTTCAAATTCGCACTTCCTTCCTGAAACTGATTCTTTCCCTGTTACGAGGGATGTGCATTTAAAAAAACTTTTTCTCTTTGAAATAGTTAACATAAACATTTTAATTTTTTTATTGAAAAGAATTGTTATATTAGGTCTTAAAAAATGGAATGCTTTCATCTCTAAAGCTTAAGGGCGTTGAAACCAGGACCCAATTTCAGCATTGAATTGCCTTATTTGACTCCTTTACATTTTTGTAAGTCTGTATTCGGAGTGAAAAAATGGCTAATTCCAATACTTTTTGTGTATATTAATTATTTAACTAATTAATTCGTCAATTTTAAAATGAGGTAAAATCAGGCAATACAATTTTGCAGCTAGGTCCTGCTTCCAATGCCCTTAAGTTTCAGACATAAGTTTGACACCACCTCGAGACTTTAAGCCTACGTTAATTAATTGTAAATCATCAGAAATAATTTTTCATCCTGGATTCTGAAATTGAAAAACTGAATCTTTGTTTTTGTCTAAGTTAAAATATTTTACTTAATTTTGTTCCTGAGTAATCTATAAAAAATTAATGTCAAGAGAGGTTATCTTTTGAAGATTTCCTTCGATCTAGGTGCTTGGTACTAGTGATGCCAATTTTTTAAACTCAGAATACAGTATTGCTGTTTTAAAAGTCACCCTGTAGAATGAAAAGTCTCAATTCTCAGGGGCGGCTCAATTTTGGTACCGATGGGCAAAACGGAAAGTCCCTCAGTGCCTCAGTTGATAAACACTTGGACGGATTCTGTATTATTAAAAGGGCATAAAAATGTCAAAATATAAAGTTTTCTTATGACTGGAAAACAACCATTTTTCCTATTTGAATGCAATTCATGATGGCCACCCTGTATAAGAAATTAAGAACCACCTGACGAATTCGAAATACGAAAGGACGAAAATGTGTGATTTGATTGGTTCGTTTTCACTCACCACTTGAATTGAAATTAGAATGACGTTTTCACACTGGACGCTTTCCCTGAATGAAATCCACCTATTCAGACACTGAACATACCGACGCGAATGAAAAGTTCGTTTGAGAGTTGACACCGAGCCCGGTACGTGTGGGAGAGGCGATCGCGAGAGAAGATCGACGACCTCCATCTTGAAAAACTCCAGGAGTACCAACCAAGGCCCTTAAGAGGACAAGATTTTCCTTTTTTTTAAATAAAGAAAATATAGCATTTGTGTTCATTTATCATCATAGATTTTTCTTTTTTTTGTTTATAAGAATAGGCGGTCTATCAGTTTTTGACATTTTTAATCGGTCTCATACCACCGATTCAGGAAAATTTCGTTGAATTATTTTTCCTTTTTTTTTTTCTAATCGAAAAAGTCGGAATGACAGTTACTGGCTGAGTTTCTCACATACACTGGAAATCCTATTTAAGTGCGGTTTCAGCTCTGGTCCTAAATGGCCTTCACTTAAATCGAACACAACATTCGCTCCCCTGGCGAAAGTACCGGCTAGGATTCCGAATCATTCCGAATTTTTCCGGAATCAGTATCCGAACTAAACCGAATCAATCTGAACCAATCCGACAAAATTTATACATTTCCTTCAATCCAGATCGGTTAAAAATTAACCCAACTCAATCCGGTTCAATCCGAACTTCCAATCCGAACCAAGTGTTCAATCCAAATGAATCCGAATCAATTCGAACTCAGATTGATCTAAACCGACTTTCAATCCGAATGAATCCAATTCAATCCGAACTCAGATTCATTCGGATTAATTCGGATTGAAAATCGGTTTGGGTTAATCCGAGTTCGAATTGATTCGGATTCATTTGGATTGAAAATTTTGTTCGGATTGGTTCGGATTGAACCGGATTGAGTCGGATAATTTTTAACCGATTTGGATCGAACGAAATGTAGAACTTTTTTCGAATTGATTCAGATTGATTCGAGTTGGTTCGGATACAGATTCCGGAATAATTCAGAATGATTCGGAATTAATTCCAATCCGATACTTTCGCCAGGGGAGCGAATGTTGTGTTCGATTTAAGTTAAGGTCATTTAGGACAAGAGCCGAAACCGCACTTAAATGGGATTTCCAGTGTATGTGAGAAACTCAGCCGGCAACTGTCGTTCCGATTGTTTCGATTAAAAAAAAAAGGAAAAATAATTCAACCAAATTTTCCTGGATCGGTGGTGGCTGTATAGTGCCGCAGGAATCATTTCGATTGGATTTGGATGCACGATGCAACCTGATGCAAATAATCCGCTGAGAGTGCGGTCATCATGCTGTTGGTCACGCTTGACTGAGCACCGCCTCTCTTTCGGTCCCGCGGTCCTCGCATCACCAAATTCCGAGGACAGAAATTCTTGGAACTACTTAAATGGGAGTTACTTAAATAGGATTCCCAGTGCATCAGACAACTCAGCCAATAAATGCCGTTCCGCTTTAAAAATCTAAAATAGTTCAGCGCTATTGGCCTGAACTAGTGGTAGCTTTTTGGTGCCCTATTGAAATAAATAAAATTCGAGTGAATCGGCATTCTTAAATTCTCCGATTCAAATAATTTCCGTAATCAATTCTTTTTTCTTCGACAGTTTAATATCTTAAGCTTAAAGCAAACGTTTTTATCATTTGATTGCTGAAGCGCCGGCTTTCTGGAAAATTGTAGGATATAGTGATTTTGAAAAGTATTTCAATTTTTATACATCCAAATTAAGAATTAGAAATTACAAACTGTTGAAGAAAGTAAGAAACAAAATAAAATTCACTACAATTTGCAATTTTCCAGAATAGAAAAAAAATAAAAAGTTGGAAATATTTAGAAGAAAATTTAAAAACTGAAATCGGATATGATTTTACTTTGAAAGTAATCTCAATTAAAAAAATTCAAATGATGTCTAATCGAAATTGAAACAGATTTAAATCATTACGCGATACAGCATCCAAAAAATAAGAATTGATTAAATGGAAATTATTGGAATAGGAAAATTTATGAATGCCGATTCACGCGAATTGTAATCATTTCAATTGGCCACTATGTTGAATTATTTTTTAGTTCTGAAAAACGAACAGAAGAACATTGAACAGAAGAAAAATGATTGAACGAAATTTGTCTGAATCGATGGTTATATGGTGACCGACTGAAATGATTAAATTTATAATTTCGAATAAGAATTTCACAAACCGATAAATCCCAATTTACGTAAATCGGCATTCTTAAATGCTCCGATTCAAATATTTTCCATTCAATTGATTCTTTTTTCAGGGCAGCTATGGCGGTAGTTACCGATTAAGCAAGGCCTGATTTATGATAAGTTACCGACAGTAAGTAAGTAACTACTGTCTGTCGGTAAAAATGGTACCACCTATGGCGGTGTAAGAATTTTTTGATTTTTTTTTGTTTCTGAAAGTTAAAAAAAAATAACAAAAAAAAAATGCAAGAAAAGTCACAAAAAGTTGAAAAAAGTTGCATTGAACCGTTTTTCTACATCAACTCGATGAGTTGCCATAATTACTGCCGGTAATTACTTATATGGACTGTTGGTACCTTAATTATCGACATTTTTTAAAACTCATGTACACTGGAAATTGAATATCCAATCAAAATTTTTCTAAATAAAATATTGATCCGCTCCTAAATGCTTATAATTTCAAAAAATATTAATAAATACTTTATAAATAATACTAGAATTTTATAGATTAATTATTTAATTAAATACTATCGTACGGGCGTTTATTGCACAAATTTCAAATAACAAATAGAAATATAATTGCAAATTAAAAAGTATTCTGAATTAAAATATAGAATTTTCCAAGAGGAAATATATATTATATAGTAAATTATTGTAGAACAAAAAAAAACTATAATTTTTAGTATACAAAAATGATTGTCACTGAAATCGCTAAAATGATGGGTACTAGTATTTTTTAATTCTAATTTTATAATTAAATAATTAATAATAATATATAAATATGTTTTTAATTTAAACAAATGGATAATATAGTTCCTAATAAACAAGATTTTTTCTGAAATTGTATCTGACTTGAGCAAAAGTAAATTTATTGTCAAATATCAATAAAAAGTTGTATTTTTGAAACAGGCGATAAATTAACATTTTTCAATTATTTAATTGTATTCCTTGAATTGAAATAATTATTTTTGAATACCAAAACTTACTCAAAAAGATAAATTTTTAACACAAAATAATTAATTTTCAACTTAAAAAAGGGAATTTCCAACAAAATAGTTAAGTTTTTAAGCAAAGAAATAATTGTTAAATAAAATAATGAATCTTTAAAAAAAATGCATTTTTAAACCAATACATGAATTTTCAAGTTAAAAGATAAATTTTCTACAAAAATCTTCATCAAAATAGATAAATCTTCAACAAAATAGTTAAATTTTCAATCAAACAGATGAATTTTCAACCAAGAATATTCAGCGTCTATCAAAAAAGATAAATTTTCGACAAAAATTGGAATAGTTAAACTTTCAGTTAAAAAAATAATTTTTGACAAAAAAAACTAATTTTCAATCGAAGAAATGAATTTTCAACCGAAAGAATTAATTTTATACCAATCAAGATTGATTTTTGACAAAATACATGAATTTTCAACCAAATTTTAAATTTTTGAAGGACTTTTTAACTCAATAGTTTTTTCACCAAATAAGTGAATTTTCAACCAAAAATGTAAATTAGTCACCAAAAAGATTAATATTCTACCAAAAAAGACAAAGTTTCAACAAAATACAGAAATTTTCAACCAAATAGCTGAATTTTCAACTGAAGAAAACAAATGTTAAACTGAACATGGAATCATTAAATTTTCAGTCAAAAATTAATTTTCAACAAAAAGAAAACGACTTTTCAATAAAATAGTTAAATTTTTAAGCAAAGAAATTAAGTTTTATCTAAAGTAATGAATCTTCAACAACAAAAAATGAATTCTTGACCCAATTGTTGATTTTTCTATCAAAAAAGACAAATTTTCAACAAAATAGATGAATTTTCAACAAAAATAGGCATAGTTAAATTTTCAATTATTATGGTATAAATGCGATTTTAGTATTCGGAAATTTTATTATTCGGGAATTTTATTAATGGGGAATTTTCAAATTCCGGAATTTTATTATTCTACAATTTTCTGTTCAAAATTTTATTATTCGGGAATTTTATAATTCAGGAATTTTCCAATTCGGTAATACTATAAACTGTTCGGGAATTTTATTATTCGGAAATATTTCAATTCGGGAATTTTTCAATTCAGGAATTTTATTAACCCTTCAGTAGTCGCGGCCGATCTGACAGATCGCGCGACCTGGTTCCTCTAGGTTTTAAACTAAAAATTAGCCATAAATTCATTTCCTGGATTGTTTTCTGCTACTTTCGGCCTCTAAAATCATGTACGCACTTAGCGTCAGTAGCTAAAACTCAAATTTGAACAAAAATGTAAATTTTCACAAATTTGATCTGTCAGATCGCCGCGACAAATATGACCCGTAAAATAGTCGCGACTACTGAAGGGTTAATCGGAAATTTTATAATTCGACAATTTTCCATTTCGGTAATACTATAAACTGTTCGGGAATTTTATTATTCGGGACTTTTCCAATTCGGAAATTTTCCAGTTCGCGAATTTTATTATTCAAGAATTTTCTAATTCGGTAATACTATAAACTGTTCGGGAATCTTCCAATTCGGGAAATTTCTACTTCGGTAATACTATAAGCTGTTCGGGAATCTTATTATTAGCGAATCTTTCAATCGGGGAATTTTATTATTGAGGAAGTTTTCAATTCAGGAATTTTGTTATTCGGAAATTTTATCATTCAGGAATTTTATTGTTCGGGAATTTTATTCATAAGAAATTTTCCAATTCGGTAATACCATAAACTGATCGGGAATTTTATTATTTGGGAATTTTCCAATTCGGGAATTTTATTATTCGGAAATTTTATTATTCGTGAATTTCATTAATGGGGAATTTTCCAATTCCAGAATTTTATTATTCGGGAATTTTATTAATGGGAAATTTTAAAATTCAGAAATTTTCCAATCCAGAAATTTTATTATTCGGAAATTTTAATATTCGGGAATTTTATTATTCGGGAATTTTATTAATCAGAAATTTTCCAATTCGGTAATACTATAAACTGATCGGGAATTTTCCGATTCGGGAATTTTATTATTAGGAAATTTTATTATTCGTGAATTTTATTAATGTGGAATTTTCCAATTCCGGAATTTTATTATTCATGAATTTTATTATTCAGGAATTTTATTATTTGGGAATTTTATTATTCGGGAGTTTTCCAATTCAGGAATTTTGCAGTGTCAGGAATTTTATTATTCGAGAATTTTCCAATTTAGGAATTTTATTATTCGGAAATTTTATTATCCAGGAATTTTATTAATCGGGAATTTTCCAATTCAAGAATTTCATTATGCGGGAATTTGAAAATTCAGAAATTTTCCAATTCAGGAATTTAATTATTCGGAAATTTCAATATTCGGGAATTTTATTAATCAGAAATTTTTCAATTTGGCAATACTATAAACTGATCGGGAATTTTATTATTTGGGAATTTTCCATTGTGGGACTTTTATTATTCATGAACTTTATTATTCGGGATTTTTCCAATTCAGGAATTTTATTATTCGGGAATTTTGCAATTGAGGAATTTTCCAATTCAGGAATTTTATTATTCGGGAATTTTATTATTTGGGAATTTCATTATTCGGGAATTTTCCAATTCGGAAATTTTGCAGTGTCAGAAATTTTATTATTCGGGAATTTTCCAATTTAGGAATTTTATTATTCGGAAATTTTATTATCCAGGAATTTTATTAATCAAGAATTTTCCAATGCGGGACTTTTATTATTCATGAACTTTATTATTCGGGATTTTTCCAATTCAGGAAGTTTATTATTCGGGAATTTTCCAATTGAGGAATTTTCCAATTCCAATTTTTTTTCAATTTTTCCCAATTTATTATTCGGGAATTTTATTATTGGGGAATTTTATTATTCGGGAATTTTATTAATCGGGAATTTTCCAATTCAGGAATTTTATTATTCGGAAATTTTATTATTCGGGAATTTTATTAATCGGCAATTTTCCAATTCAGGCATTTTATTATTCGGGAATTTCACAGTGTCAGGAATTTTGTTTTTCGGGAATTGTCAGTCGTCCCAAAACTAATCTGCTAAATTTAAAGAATTGTAAGTAAATTAAAAAAAAATGGTGTCATTCATATTAAATTTACTAGAATGTTCTCGCTACAATGAAGAAACTTCTCTAAATCATATACGTTTTCAAATCATATAAGATTTTCCGTAAAATCTATTAAAAAAATGTTGCAAAATGAACCGCTTTTTAAAAAAGAAACGGTAATTAGTGCGCGCAGCACGCACAATGTTCTATAGTATCGAACAAGTTTGAAATTGAGTGTAATCGCGAATAGAATCGCTTGACCAAAGGAAAGATATACCTTTGATATTACGCTTGACCGGGATTCCAAATTGATTAGGGGGACTGGAGTGCCCTTGACCAAAGAAATAAGAGTACGGCCCTGTACGTCGCAGGCTTTTAAGTCCAACATGGCTACCTGACATGTAGCAGACGATACAGGTGTCATGTCAAATTTGTAAATAAACTTAATTTGTAGCTTTAATTATGAGTGAAAGGGTGCAAAAGGAACGTTCCGATAATTCCGAAAATAATGAAGATGCAGTGGATCCAAGGGTGCAGGTAATTTTCACGCATTTTCCCTCTTTTTTTTACCTCAGTAAAGTTTTCCTTTCGCACCTGTCATTTCGATTGTCATAATTTTATTACGTTCTGTAGGTCACCTTTTATTTTCTTCCTGCTTCTTCATTTTCTCGCTTTCTTATTATTTCATTTCATTATTTTCATTTTTTGGTAGGAAAATGGTAAAGAGTGTGAAAATTTATGGAAAAATCGATGAATCTGAGATATTTGGGACGAATATTTATTTTCTTGTAACGTGGCATTTTTATAGACAAATATAGATTATTTTCGGGTTTTTTTTTTT
>CAKNWT010254169.1:0-17130 GCA_932066315.1 Andricus coriarius | reverse complement strand
TATTTTCAACAAAAATTAGATTCTGGATAAACACTTGTCTTAAAAGTAATTGGTAATTAAATTTATATTATTCATTTTCTTCTTTCCTAGAGCATTTAGGATCACAAACGGAGAAAATCGAGATAATGGATCTATTGTACCTAGGCACTATTAAAAAACTTACATGAAGTGTATATTGATCATCTTAATCCATGCTAGAGAACTGAAATAAGGTGAAAATTATAAAGAAGTTACATGATTTCCTTAAAAAAAACATGCATCAACTTTTCGTAAAAATTTATGTTAAAAAGAAATTTGAATAGTAATGTTAAATATTTACAAATAATATTCGATAAAAGTAAAAAACCCAGTTTATATATCGTTTTTCGTAGAAAAATATGTAAAATATATAATACAATAAAAAATCATAGATATTTTTGAGATGAACAATTTGGGTTCTTATCATTTTTCCGTATGTTGCATAGTTTGAACAGAAAATATAATTTTATATTTTTAATAACAGGCGGATGTTGCTCGCCTTCAAAATGTGTTTGAGGTTTTGTATACCTAAAACAATATAGAATTGCTCGTGACATAATTTGCATGATTCACTTGAAAAATAGTCAGTATCCGCTGGACTATAGTGTTTAACAACTTTTCCAAAAAGCGACAAGCACGATTTTTTTTTGTCACTTTCTGACACAGTTTTTTTCAAAAATTTGAGGTGATGGATTATTTTCGTTTTAAGATTCGCAATCTACGTGAAAAAACACTATAGGAATGATATCTGATTATATAGAAACCCTGTGGACTCTTCGCTTATCACAGTATTAGTGTCGGACTGTGAGTAAACGCCCAAGGCCGCCAAGCCCGGGTCCCCGCTCTGCAGTGGCGAGTCGAGCGCTCGAGCGCGAATACTCAAACCTCGATATCTCGAAAACTAAGGCCCATTAGATCGAAAGAAAAAATACGCCCCTAATGGATTATGATGAACTTTCATCCTGCGAAGTCCCAGTTGAATCGGCGATTCCCATCTCGCGTCCTCTCCTTGTTAGACTGAAAAAATGTCATATAGACTTTTTCTTCAAGAAATATGCATGATAAATGGTCTATAAAATATCAAAAAATGAGTTATTTTAGAAAAGAACATAACGATTTCTTTCAATTTTATGCATAAAATAGTAGGAAGCCAGCAACAACACAAAATTTCGAGGAAACATGGACAGGCAAGTTGGTTTCAGTGTAAATTCGTTTAAGCTAGGCGTGTAGGGAGAACTGGTCCCCCTACATTGTATAATGTGTTTTTACTTTATCGCTCGTTTTTTTTTTATCGACTTTCATTTCAGAAGGAAGAATCAACAGAGTTAACAACAGAGAATTATTTTAGACTAATGTTTGTATCATCGAAATTCGAGCGCCTTTGCAGAAAGGCTTGGCATTCTCGAGAATTCAGAGTGTAATTAGGTAAGGTGATATTTATGTAAAATGTTTTGTCATGCGATCTCTCGCAACGAAGCGCTTACAAAAAAAATCTTTAGGAAATCACGACTACATTTGTACTCGTCTTTTGAAGAAAGAAACACAGTTGCTGACTTTGAAGAAGTGAATAATTTAATGAAAAGCATTAGGAAAATAATGAAATATTGAAAAGAACGTTTCAACTGGGGTACGTGTAATTTTATTTGTGCTGTTAAGTAGTACTATATTCGACTTGAGGACAGTTTTTGCATTTAGGTTTCTAAATTATGGTCGGAAACCTTGAGGGCAGGCCGGTTCCAAAAAAGAACTAGTGCTACTGCGCATATTGTGGTTCACCACTTTAAAGACACGTTAAGAAATACGTTTTTGTTTAAATTGGGCCAATTTAACCGAAGCCTAATTTCCATAACGAATACGCGGTGTCCTTTGGGGACTTTTGGAATTACGTAATGTATTCAAATTCTTGTGAAAATCTTTGCGACGTTGTCATTCTACGAGCTGTGATCTGAAAGACGATTTTACGTATCTCTTAACGCCCAGGCATGGTGGATCGCAGATACGTAGGTGTTCGGAATAGCTAAACCTATTGGGAAAACACTTGCGCACTGCTCCCCTGCGCTCGCCCAGCGAGACACAATGCACTCTTCTGCAGGGTTTCTAAATCGACGCAAAACTGCATTTGACGTATATGTGCGTGTTCGAGCATTCTAGGGCCTTTACAAAGAGAGAGCATACTTTTAGCATCATCGAGTTCAATCTGCCTTCACAGGTTGAAAGTAGATCAAAATCCATTGTGTGCGTGTTCTTTTTTATCTCATGGGCCTTGGTTTACGAGATATCGAGTTGTACGTTTAAGCCAAAGAAATTTTTAAAAAGAGTTTAGCACTATTTATATTACTTTGTATTTTGTTCCAAATTACAAATTATAATGGTGGGATGAATGTAAGTGCCATTTAGACCTCTAGGGGCTCTCTAATCGCGATTCAAGCGCTCGAGCGTACGTATTAAAACCTCGGTATATTGGAAACCAAGGACCATGGGATTAAAAGAAAAAACACGTACTTCTGGTGACTTCTCCGTGTTCAAAATTGCACGTTTTCCTGCAAGTAATTTTACTTCACTAATTACTTTTTATTTATGGGAAAGATGACTATTAAATGTGTTTATTATTGTACTTAGATCTTTTGAAATTCGAAAAAGTATAATTGGCAGTGACTGTTTTTCGAAATAATGTTTTTTTCCGTGTATTTCTGTGAATAAAAGGCGCATTGCACGAAATTTGTGTAGTATTTGGTATATTCCATTGTTTAAGTTTTAACAAATAACAAATTATCATATAGCATTATTTTTGTCTTTTTACGCTGGTCCATTCAAGTCCCGTAGCACTGCGTGTAAAAACTTATTATACTATGCCTTTTATTTTAAAACCCCGGTGAATCAGACGTCTATAGACGGGCCACCCTTGCTGCTAAAGTATCATTTAAGTCCGTTAGCATGAGTTCATATACCGCCAGACCACTCCACTTCACTGGGTATGGGCCTGTGAACATTTTTCTTTTACTAAGGTGGGCTTAGAATCACTGTATGAATTAAATCGCAACCAGTGATAACCCGTGGCTGCATCCGACTGTATTAGAAGTACTCGCATTTCCCTGGAAATTTGGCCAGGGGAGGGGAAAATTGTAGGTCGCAGATGGTCACCCATCCGACTGCTATCAGTGCTCGAAAAGGCTTGACATTAGGACTCTTCGCGAGTCGATATTCACCGCGCAGCTAATGCTATCGGTTATCATAGGGCATAATTCGCATATAAAATTTTGCGGAGAAAATGCTTATCACTATATGCTTGTTATAATTTTTATATTTTTATTTCTTTTATCTATAAAGAAAGTCAGCCTTGAGCAGGCCATTTGCTAACGTCAATAATTACAAATTGTGAATGAATAATAAAGAAACTTAACTCATCTACGAATAAAAAAGTTTCTCGTATATAATTAGAAAGCGTATTTGAATTTTTTTGACATTCATTAACAATTTTGTATCAGATATGCGTGCAAACGTAGATCGTGAGAAGCTAATTCCATAGGTGTAGTGCAATAAATTGTTAATAATTTTAAACAGGGTGGAAAGGTGAAATCAGTGTACTCAAGCTGTGCAATGCAATCGGTTGAAACAGAGTATATCTGCAGCCGTCACCCGACGGCGCTTCAGTTGCAGTGCATACAAAGAAACCTTGGATGTGTGAGGTTTAAAAAGCACAGCATTTCTTTTGGCTATTTTAGAGGTTACCAAAATTTGCCAATGCATTTCTATCCTTTTCAAGCTTATACGGCGTTTATTTATATTGTATGTGATAAATAATGACTTATTTTCGAATGCTTGCTTCAAATATTACAAAATACATTCTGAATTTTCTTGAGGTTGAACAAGCTTTTTTTGTGTTTTTGAAACTATGTCCTTCCTATAACCACTGAAAATTATTTTTTCAACGTCAAGAAAATTCAGAATGAATTTCGTAGTATGAGATTTAAAGGAAAGTAGTTATTCAGCTCGTATATAAAATACAAATAAAAGCTCTGGATGCATCGAAATGTTGGAAAAAGTCTTTTCATTCGGAATTCTCTTGTTACTTAACAAATAATTTTCAAAGGTCAGAGGCAGTTATAGAAAAAATATAGTTTCAAATTTAGCCAAAGTAGGTGTCATGCACCTACAAAGAAGGGCTTCATATCCTAATATGTCATTAAGATCTCACCTTCTCTCGCTTCGTCTCGTACGACGGATGAATGGACTGTCACCCGACCGAAACTATAATAGTTTCTGCCCGAGGATACGAAACTTTAAGCAAGCCAAAACGAAGTATGTGCTCTTTTTTAGTCACACACACACACACACACGGGTTTTGTATGTGCATACGCGGTACCTGAAGCGCCGCCGGGAGAAGGTCACCGAAATACTTTGTTTCAGTCGAATGCATTACAGCCAGCGGGCCCTGGGTAAAATCAATCGATATCAGAAGGAGGCTACAACTTCTTACAGGGTTCTTCATGGGACCGCCTGGTGGCGCTACTAAAGATAGTGGGCCACTTTATTATTTCTAATTAAAAAGGGAAAACCGGCGTTTTGAATAATAGTCCAAAAGTTTAAATGGTTAAAAACAAAGGAGTCAACATGTTAGATGATTTATCATTAATTTTTTCAAAGATTGGCTTAAGACCTGTGGCCCGCTCCTGTTCACAGCGCCGAAGAATTCGTGCAGGCTATATAGAAAATTATCACAGAAGAAAGACCCCTAATATGTCGAGCGATTTCACCATTTCCACCTGACTTTTAATTTAAAGTGCTCAAATTCAATGAATTACAATATTTACAAAATGAATTGTTTATAATTTAAATCACCGTTATCTTCTCAAGTATATTGAAACGCTGTTTAAAAAAATTTAATTATCACGTCATAAATGTTGAAAATGAAGGGATACCTGTACGTGAAGTATTTCGATCGTTATTATGCCTATGTAGCGCCTCATTCCCGAGATAGCATGTAGTGGTGCCTTGTTACGGAAATAGAGCACATCGTTTATAGTTTAAGTTTAAGCAAATTTATGCAGTAGTGTTAAGTGTCAGTACCTCCAGGCTTGTCTTTTGCAAATTCTAAATAGTTCAAAAGTGCCTATCCACAAAAATATGAGGCCTTTCTTCGATAAAAGGATATACTAAATTCGGTTGAAAACATCCTGTTTTTGAAATAGTCATTTAAAAAATCTAGAAATCAAGATACCTATCGTTTGTGATGTTCCTAGATGAAATCAAATCCTTCAGTGGTCCATTGTACTTTTTCAGTGTTGCGTCGGAAATAGAGTTTAAAAAGAAATCTATTCATTCATCACATACACTGTGACGTCGTTTCAGTTTTTGCAACTCACGATATAGGACGATTTAGTAGTCATTATTAAATTGGCACTTCGGCAATCTCAAAGTGCTCACCGACTTTTTTTAGAACATTGTTTAATTTAATTTTCGGCTTATTCATTTCTTTCCTCTTTGTACAGTTTTTTCGGATAGGAGTTCATCTATATTTCTACCTAGAAATTATATTGGACAAATTCACATTCTGCCGCCAATTAACGCCAGTCGTCTTTGCCTCTCCAGAGTATCATCAGCATTTTGGTTGACGTTAGATGTTCCACAATTGCTGATATTATTACTCTACCTGCATTCTATCTTGTTTGTTCTTCTAAGAAAAGGCATCATCGTCGATTCCAGCATCGCTAGTGAGATCTCTATAGTTAAGGATCGAACTTCGACTTCTGGAAGAAATTGCCTGCTGATCAAGAATTGTACTATGTACTACTAATGAGGGAAAAGCTAATTCCAACAGGCGATATTCCCGGAGTCTATAAATACGAGTGCGCTCTGGTACTCCTCCTCTTTCCGATCCTGATCTCCGAAGTGCCCTCTTGCCTAGTAGAATCATATTAGAATTTTGCCGAAAGTTTAATGTTTGCTGAATATTTCCTTTTGAGTTGTGCTAATTGGATCACGCTTAAGCTGTTTCCCTGGAAGTACGTGGTCAGGACTAATTTGTCGTCAACCGGAAGATCGCCTTCCGAAAAAGTTATCCTCGATATCCGATGTACAACGTCACGGCCGATATGGTCTTTTGCTCGCAACAAAGGAAAACCTCTGTGCACGTAACTTTAAGTTTTGTTGCGTTATATTATGTTATTATGTTCTAAACTTTGAGGTTGAATAATGAATTATGTTTGATTGCTGATCAAATGGACATAGAGTTTCTGTTCTTTTCTTCAAATTCTGAAATTCATTTTATAATATTTTGACGATTATGTTATGTCTTATGGGAATGTATTTTGCCGAATATTATTATTAATCTCCCCTTGAATTTAATTCTGAAAGATTGTGAATCGCTGTTGCCTCTAATTACCCACTTAAATGGGAAAATAATAACTGAAATCCATAATTACCTCATAACGATAACTCTCGCACCCTCAGTTAATGTCTTGTATGAAACACATACGTTTCATGGGTACTTAACGCCACCTATTTTGCGATTGGTAAGTCCGCGTTTACTAACCGGTGTTGGCACTGCGCGAAACGAGATGGCGAATGAGTTCGCGAGACCGGCCTCTTGATTCCCTCTGTTTCGGTTAAATTTGTTGCTAGTAACCTTCGCGTCGCTTTTCAGGGCGATTTTGACTATTGGGGACTGTATGTTGGCCCTATGGAAAGACCAATGGCTCACATGCCGATTACTTTGCATGTGTCAACCTTGATATACCTAGGTCGTGATCCCGGCATCTCATTCTCCTGAGACGCAACATTAACCTCGTCATGAGATTGAGAATCTCACACTTCTGTACGGAGGATCATTTAATTTGTATGGGGTGGAACCTTTCTGAGTGTTGCGATTGTGGTGAATGAGCTCAGGGATCTTAGACATATCCTCTACCAGTGCCCCCTGCTGGCACAGGGCTGACCCGCGCTACTCAGGTACATGAAGTGGGTGTGCCCGGGTCTGCTCCTTTCGCGCTTTTTCATATCGAAGACATTGTCTTCAGTCCTACAGCAGAATCCGTGGGTGAACTAAGGAGAATCTGAGCAGTATTGTCCTGTGTGGGCGATCTATGTTCTTCATCCCATTCCTGCGGGCTTACAGTAAATGAAGTGGGATGCCTACAAGGACATTCTCGGGGACCGAGAGACTTTATTTAACGCAATTCTGTCGCAAGGAATTTGCAGTGGAATTATATTATCTGACTAGTTGTAAAATAAAAAGCAAATAATAATTAGCGAAAAGCGTTTCGGCCCGAGCTGTGTGAAGCAGCAATGTTTTTTCTTGTTAATTCTTTTTTTTTTCATTACGGGGAGCTTCATCCCCTGCATCCCCACTAGGTCTCTGACCTGGGCCGCTAAATTGCATCAATAGCCCGTAACGAAAATTTGTTGAGTAAATTATCTTGTGCACTATGGGTAGTACTTCTTTAATTTCCTCGCGCGTTTACCGGACTTGTCTCTAGCTCACTCTTCGCACACACCGACCAATCATCCTGCAAACATCACGCTTGGCGATAAAGACACACGTACCAAACTTGGGGCAGAATCTACTACATATTTGTAAATATACTAACTTTAGATTGTGAAGAGTTTCCATTTAAAATTGAATAAATGTTGTGATATTTTAATTAGAAAATGCTTGAGTTCTTATTTAAGAATAAGAAACCTTTTTCGAGCCAATCAGCCTCTTTGCCATATTGAGTCGTGCTAAGCTAGCTAGAATTTCGCCGGTATACTAAATTTCAAATTATCTTATTATGTGGTACTTTGGGATCATAATTAGGAGGTTAAGGCAAGGGTGTCTGCTTAGCCCAACGCTTTTTGCGATTTTAATCGCGGTTATGGAAAGTAAGCTAGAGGCTGGAGTGGTAGGAGGAGTTAGGGTAGGAGGGGTTAGCATTTGGTCACTCGCGTATGCAGATAAAATAGTGTTGCTGGCAAGAAGCGAGGAGGTCTTAAAGGAGATGATAAAGAGTTTGAGAAGATACCTGAATAAGAATAGGTTAGAGCTGAATGCGGTAAAGTCGAAGGTTACGGTGTTCGGGAAAGGAGATCGAAGTGATAAGGAAGGGGAGTGGAAGTGGAAGGGAAGAGCGGTGCAGAAGGTAAAAGAGTTTGTGTACCTGGGCTTCTTGTGTCGGAGAAATGGGTAAGTGGATGGCCACATAACAGAGAGAGTGAGGAGGGCAAATGTGATAATGAGGCAGATGTGGGGGATGGGAAAGAAGTTATTTGCAGATGATTTTGGAAGAAGAATGAAATGGTTTGACTCACTAGTGCTGAGTGTGCTATTGTATGGAGTAGTGGTGTGGGGGTGGAAGGAAGGTGAGAATGTAAGTAGAACACAGGAGAGGTATGTAAAGTAGACACTGGGGTTGGCAAGGAATACGCCTAATTATATTCTTAGGAGTAAGGCGGGGAGAACGAGTTTAGGGATTCTAACAGGGAGTCGGGCGTGTAAGAATGAGCAAAAATTTTTGGAAGAAGGGGGAAATAAGCTGGTTAGGGAGTGTTAGTGGGAGAAGGAGAACAGGAGAGGAGAGGGGAAGATGAAGGTTGAAAGATAAAGGTATTTTAGAAGGAATGGACTGCAGAGGAATAACGTGAGAAGGATGCATGAGGAGGGGAGAAAGGTGTATGAGGTGGTGAAGAAGAACGGCATGGAGCGAGAGAAGGCAGAAGGGAAGGAGAAAATAATTTTGTGTGAGAAAGGAGAGAAAGGAATTCAGGAGCTTATAGCGGGTATGAGGTGTGGGTGCATGGGGGGTTTTAATAGGTTCTGGCTTCCTAGGCGGAAGAGAATGTGTGAATTGTGCGGGAAGGGGTATGCAAGGGCGGAACACTGGCTGGAGGATTGCGAGAGCGTGAAAAGGAGTGGGATAAGCATGGATGTATCTCTGCATGAAAGAGGGGATAAAAGGGCTGTTGCATGGGTGAAGGGGATGTTGGGTGAAATGGAGAAGGAAGCTGGAAGAGGAATAGAGAGTGCAAGATCGTAAAGAGGAGAGGAAGTAAATATAAACGAAATTGTCAATATTGTAAATAATTAGTGGATAAGTGTTAGATATTAACCGCGGAGGTAGAGGTTGGCAATGCGAGGCAAGGCGAAAGATAGGACATGCGTGCGAAGCGAAGAAGGCAAAGCGATAAAAGCATGCGGTCGTAGAATTAAGGTGGAATTAAGGTGTGGATGGATGTTAGTTTGTTAGGAATAATTTTAAGACAAATTCTGTTAAACATGGAGGTGTAAGCAAGGAAATTTTTCACGGTGAGCAAGTCAAAAAATAAACGTTCATCATGATACTTCCATAATACTTTATTACTTCCATAATACTACTTTACTTCCATTATACTACATTACTAATAAATTATGTTTAAAACACGAAGACGGTTCGTAGTTACGCTTTTGTTTTAGCATTATTTTATTTTGAGATTGGTTTTTTATCTGAAAGTGATCGTTGATGTCACTTTGATTATTTGATAATAATAATTCAAAAATTAAAAATATTGGTTCACCTAATCAATTTTAATTATGCAAGTGTATACAATAATGGCAAATTTCGATAAACTCTTTAGACTGACACAAAAGTTATATCACTCATAAAACTATGAAAAACTTTTAAGTTTATTGTGTGTGTAATTTTGTTCAGGTAAAAATTTAGATTTTGTAAATGGATTGTGAAGATAAGTGTTTAAAATTTTCAAATAAGTATTCAAATTTAAATAGTAGTTATACATTCTGATACTTAATTAATTCTTTGGATTGACTCAAAAGTTATTTCGCTCATAAAAGTATTAAAAGTTCATAAATTAATTTACTAACAATGTGAAAGTCAAAACATTCCAATTGATTAATTTTTAAATAATTTCAAATAAAAATAATAAAGCTTCACATTGGATACCTTTTCATTCAATCCTTTTTAAATTTAAAGTGTAGAAAGTTAAAAATAAATAATCTTCATTCGCTTGCATCTAATACATTCCTTTTGCAGATACGATTTTGCTTCTTTATTCCTGTTTTTCAATAGGCTTATTTTATTAACCCTTTGTCACACAGGTGGGTCGCTTACGACCCAATCAAATTTTCCCGATTAAGTATTTCCGAAGCCCAAAGATGGCGGGGTTCGACTCTCGTCCCTAAAAAAAACTTCTTGGTAGTGAGAATTGAACTGCAAAGGGACGCCGCGCCGTAGTTGATCACTATTTCTGAGAAAGAGTGATTTCAAATCAAGCTTGTGCCTTAAACGACCCACCTGTGTGGCCGTGTTAGTGTTTCGCAACGGTAAGTATATTTGATTTTTCATGTCTTTTTCAATTTTTTTTAAAGTACTCATCGGCAAAATAAAGGTTTCATAAAGCTTATATGATTATAAATGAAATAGATATTGCTTTTAGTGAGAAAGGCGGATTTTTCATTCATTTATTATATGCATAAATCACCCAAAAAATTACCCTATTTTCAAGTGTGCAAATAAATATACTTTTTGGAACTGGAACACATAGGACTATATTTTGACAGTTCATTATTTGATCTTTCAAAACCTAGATTACAGTTTCGTAATATTTATTGTGAAGTTATGAATTTGTTAAAAAAATTTCCATGTTCTCAAGTTTTTGTTCATATTTAGATTATTATTTTGAAAAAAGTGACATATTTATTTCTAAAAACAATTGGAGCATGTAGTAGACGTTCCGAGGAATACACATGAATGTTTCCAGATATTTTTAAGCTTTTAAGATTAAAAAAAGAACAACCGGACATAAACGGCCTACCAGTCCAGTTTTTTCCTAATAATAACTGCCCAAAATCCCCAAAAGCAAAGTATTAGTTTTTTTCGAATCAAAACTTTACTTGATTTTTTTTCTACTTTTATTTTCAAACCTGTATTAGAACAAGTCAATTCATAACCGATTTTAATTTTGAGGGAAAATATTTATAATACACGCGTGTTAAGAACTAAAAAAGTAAGGCCTTCTTCAAAGTTGTCTAGAAATTCACTAAATTTCACCAAATTCAAGGAAGTGCCAATTTAAATCATTTTAGTGTAGCCCGTGTTTTGCTTTTACATAAATGTTTAGAAGGCTAAAACGCTACTTTTCATGAAATTTACCATTTTTCACATCGATTTAATTGCTATAGTCCAAACTTTATATGTGAATTTATGTGCAAATTCATACATTCAACTGTTACATCCCGAAATTTTACAAATTTTATGTAACACCAATAACTACGCATAAACTTCCTTATTCCATGTGATATAGGATAACACCACTAAATATAAACGAGCACCTTACCGATCTTCTCTGAGTTCAAACCTAACTATGGTTACTATGCTGCGGTCGGTAAGTCAGAAACCACAAGATACTTAAAGTGTTGCCATGGACGGATAAGAACTCAGAGAATGTCGATAAGTTAACCATGCTCGATTACTGAAAATATAATTACAAACTCTACCGCTATAAGATCATCATAATTCATTTCTATTACCATACGAATGTAGTTATATTCCCAATAGTTTAAAACAACAATAACAAAATCAAAACCAAACATATGAAGTAGAAATACACTCGTGTGTGTAAATTAGAATAATAACTTTATCAATACAAAATAAGAGTATCATAATTGCTATAAATGTATAACCCACTTAGTGGAAGTACCTGTATATAGACAGACAAAAGAATAACCAAAAAGTGTCTGACTACATACATAGAAAATTAGGATGAGTAGCATATAGAATAACTGCTCATGAGAGGACGAGAGTTGAAACGCGCGAATCAATGCGAAACCCGAGACTTTCAGCCCAGCGGAGTCACTCATCGCGAAATATCAATATCGGCGAATGTGCCTTTTCAAGAAAGTGGAGAACGTGCCGTTTCAAGAAAGCAAAGAAACGTGCATTTTCAAGAAAGCGGGGAAACGTGACTTTTGCGAAGTCCAAGGTGTATATAAACCCCTATGCTACCCTTGTCAATTGTCTTACGTTCTCGGCAGTCATACCGTCCACATCATTTACGAACCGTCTTGATTAAGTCGCGAACTTTTACCTCACCGTGAAATATCCCTAAACGGAGAGCCGCTTTGATTAAGCATCGAGCTTTTATCTCACCGCGAAATAGTAACGTGGAATATAACTTCGAACATAAAAGTCTCTTCGACTGAGAACTTTCGGTCGTCGTATAGTTCTTTTTGAATACAGTCCGCAGTGTTAACGTTCGCGAAAGAGACTCATTTTTGATATTGCATTCAACGTAATTATCATACAAACATCCGGTAGAGTTCCGTCGCTGCTCTACGATAAACACGAAGATTCAAATCGACAAGCAAACCCTCTCTCGCCCTTTCTTGCTAGAAAGGTAAACGTAAGTTATTTTATAGTAACTGTATACTATTCATCTGTGTTTCTTCTTAATGAACCTGTCAAATATTAATCACCTTTATTTATTTAAAACACTGCACGCTAACACAGTTCCCTTAGAACTGACAAGTGACACACGACCCACAATAAATAATTGGTCAGGTTTTACCAGCCTGACTTAATCAGCACTATTTTCTCGCTCTTTTCCTATTATTCTAACTACCCTCGCCTTTTACTCGGGATGTGGCAGTTGATTGGTGGCAGCGGTGGGATAGTCACTTCCGTTTAAATTCAATGCTTTTATTAACAATTTAAAATCAGTGCAGTTTTAAGATAGCTAATTCATCGGCACTCGAGAGTATAAGTCCTTCTTAGATACGTTGCACAGTCACCTTCGGGGCAAGGAAAAGATCGTAGTGCATGATAGGCGTTAGTACACTTCGCGTGCTCGCAAGCTCTGCCATCTTCAATAAACTTACGAAACACCCTGAATTAACCTTGTATGTACTCCTTGTAGCAGAATTGTACAAATGAAGGGTTTAAATCAACGTTATCGAAGATCATCATTCAACGATCGCGTTTAGTACCATTCCGCGAACTAACAATAATTCAAAACAAGTTTTAGTTTTGAATTCCACAATTAAAATTCGAAATTTCGTGAATAAATCACAACCATGTCGAAATCCCATCTGAAAGAGAATCAAAGGGTTAGAAAATTAATTAACTTGAAAATTCCAACTTTTCGACATTTAAACAAACCGAATAATTTAAAACAAATTTTCAGCCTTTATAAGTTTAAAATATTTATGAGCTTGTTTCTAACCATAGAACTTGTCAAACCTTTAATTAGATATTGGATTTTCACTTATTAATTGCATATTTCCCTTTATTTCAAAATCTTTACATTGTAGCAAAAACAAATCTCAAACCATTGTGAGTTTGCTTCTTTTACGGATTGATCACCCGTGAATGGAATTCTTACAATAGATTCACTTATCACAACCTTTTCAACTTTTAACAAACGTTAAAGATTATAACTTCTAATTACAGTATAACTATAACTAGCCTCAGCACATCACTCTTTTATATCATTTTGCGTTTTTGTTAAACCTGCTTCAGGCCATACGATGAATTGAATTATTATCATAATAGTTTAATCAATTCAGTGATAGCTTGAACTATCTCTATGGAAATATTCATAAAATACGGACTGGGGATGTTCGATCTCGATTCGATTCTGCCAAAATCGATCCAAAGGGTCCGATTAATCGATCTTTTGAATCGATCCTTTGTCTTCGATCTTTTGCGTGAATCGATCTTTTGTGCTGAAAATCGAAGCCTCGATTCTTCGATATTTTTGCCATGCTCGCGTGACGTTCCGTCTGCCCAGAATAGTCCGATCGGCATTTGTCCTAATTCTCATTTCTCAAAAAAAAATCACTAGGTTTGTGGGCGATGTAGAAATAAATGATAGAGGGGTTCATGCTTGTGAATTCGGTGAATATCGTTATAAAGTCAGACGTTGGGTGGCGCCTCTGAGAATTCTTCAGCGTTTAAATTTGCGTCTACTTTTGAAATGTGATGGAGAAAATAGAAAAAGGAAAAAAGGTTGTATTATTAAAAAAAGGAAACTGGTAAGTAAATATGTAATTATTTAATACTAATAAATATAAGACAATGTTCTAGTTGAAAATTATGCCTAGAATTAATGTTTTAATTGTAAAAGTTTCAAAGTTACAAATGTTTGTAACGTCGTTTTAATTTTGATTTATATTTAATAATGCCAATTATTATTCAGTCGTGAAAAATTTATATTACAACGATTAAAAAATAATGAGATGGATGCCCTTTCAAAGGTCCGTTCACTCTAATAATTCAATCTGGTAGTCTAGGTGTTGAAATCACATCTTCCTCGGCGAAGTAGGGTTAAGAACTGAAATTTGAAATATCTGGATGTTTTTTAAAGGTCTTACTATTATAATGAATGAACCTGGTAGTCTAGGTAGTCTAACTGGTTGTCTATTTGAAAAATAATGTAAAATGTAATTTATTTGAGAATCCTGTTAAAAAGAATTAATTTTTTTTATTTCAACGATTTTGATGGATCGATTCATGCTAGATCGCTTCTTTGGGTTCGATTTTTTAGGTGAATCGATTCTGGAGAAACGATTTCAAGATCGATTCAAGAATCGATTCTTTTTAAGGAATCGAACATCCCTAATACGGACTCTTTTATTCGTTCTTTTCGAAGTCTGATTGTCTAACCTTTACTGCCTTGTTCCACTGTACACCGAAGTCGTACTGCTTGTCAGTGATAAACGCACAGATACGATTAGACATTTAACTTTCATTTTAGCGAAACTCATTGTGTCTATAAAAACAATTCTCAATTCACTTTTGAAACAAAATCATTTTCTAAAGTAGATTTTGATTCATTATTATTCATGAATAAATTATACAGCTAATTAATCCACACTTGAGTTCTTCTCACGGATTTCCCAACCTTAAATAAATAGGCCCCTGACAACAGAGGCAGTTCTTCTAAGATATTCAAACTATAACGATTGTTGATAGTGAATATCTATTTAACCTTTCAAAACAATAAACAAATAGACATACAAATAATTAAAATTAATCTGGACTAAAATGATGTGCTTAAAGCAATTCATTTCAATTTCTGTATTCATTCATTTTCACTTTTGGACAAAATTATCAGAAGATGCCTAACGATCACGATCAACCTCAATTTACTGGCGATATCAATCGCGCACTCAGTGAAGCTATGATGACATCCATGGCAGAGTGTTTGTGTGTACAACAAGGGGTGGTAAACATCCCCAGTTATGATGGCAAGAACATGCCCGTTAGAGATTTTATACAAGATGTTGTAAACGGTGAATCATCAGTGCCAACTAACTGTGAAACGCTGTATTTTAAGGCGGTTTGAGCTCGATTAAAAGGAGTAGCCCGAGACAGCATTCATGGAAAAGCTTTCACGACTCTTAAGGATTTAATTAAACATTTAAAACAGCGATTTGCACCCCGGAAAACTTATTCATGGTATCTGCATGAAATCTCGACTATTCGAATGAATCGAGAGGAGAATGTTAGTGAATTTTTCGATAGAGTTATCCTCCTTGAATTAGGAGCACGAGCGGCTCTTGAGGACAAATATCCTGATGTTGAGCAATTATTAGCTCCCCTTACCGACTGTGCGCTTGAGGCCTTCAAACGAGGTTCACCAGATAGCATAGCAGGCTTGGTAGAAGCAAGAAATCCTGAAAATTTAGATTCTGCCTTAAAAGTCGCGCTTAAGGGTGTTGGTTCAATCCGACTTGGAAGTTTTTTTTGTAGGCACGTCACTGACTCAATATATAATTTTCCTCAAGTATTTGAGAACGAAAGAAAGATAACTTGTCAAATATTGTAGGGTTTGCGAGATCCTCGGATCAATAAAATGTATAGAAATGAAGCCTTTTGCTGAGCCAATTATTATTTTTAATGAAATTATCAATTTTTTTTAAAGGGAGCAATCTGCAGATAGCAGAAAACAGCATTTGAATGGCGAGAACCATTTTAAAATTTATTTTTTCACTCAAAATGCTGATGGTGAATATAGATTTCGCGAAATACATCGCGAAATGGAGAGAGGTGGGTACAAATTTGAGATGTCCTGTATGTGTGTGAAGACCATAAGACTGTAGTTGTAAGCAGCAAAGCAACACGCATTCAACCACCTGTGAAGATCGTACGCCGAATCTCCGATGCTCTGAAGTACGAAATCAGTGATGCGAACGTGGGCGCCTTTTGCTACTGCGCTTGCGTTCGGGCCGCGCACTGGTTAGCCGGAGTTGGCGCGCAATTCAAATTTGGATCTTTTGAGAATACATAAAATATATTAAAACCATTATAAAAAATTATTTTGAATCACTTTTTCAACAAATTTCTTTTGAAATTAAATGTTTTGTGAAATATAAGTTATCCTTTGGAAGTCAAAGAAAATAAAGTGTTAATATATGTGTTAAAAATTTGTTTCATGTCAAAAATCAGAAGTTGTACATTTTATATATATTCTTGTGCATTTTTCAATTACAAGAATTGTTTTTAATTCCAATTTTGAATTGCATCACTGGTCCGAAACACACATTGCCACTCGCGAAATCGGGACGCCCTTCCTAATCGACCACGAATCCGGGCTTCGAGTCTCAGCGGCAGTTTTGAATTGAGAAATAAAAATGCAGACATCATCTGCAAATGCACTAATTTTATGGGTAATCCAATTTATGATTGTATGTAAATTTGTAAATTTATTCAGTTTGAAATTATAATTTGAAAATATTAAAATTATAATTTGGAAATTATAAATTTTTCAAGTCATCCAGCAATAAATTCAAAAACCATCAATTTCAAATTCTGAAATTTCCAAATGAGGCCCTCTGCAAATTTATTTATAAATTACAAGTTTATCAAGTTGCCCAAGTATAAATTGCGATATTGCAAAATTTTTCACATTGATAATTTCAAGGAATTTCTCAGTCCAGGATGTCAATCAAATTATTATGAAAGAGCAATGGAAAAACTATCGATTAGTGTAAAACATTAAAAATCTATTTTTTCCGCGTTAGGTCCCTTTCTTGCGTTAGGTCCCTTTTTTCGCGGACGGTCACATAGGGTAATATCGAATATGATAGATTGGCGAATTGGTAAAATTAGAATTCATAAATAGATTTGCAGCGAAGCCCAG
>CAKNWT010254158.1:0-23371 GCA_932066315.1 Andricus coriarius | reverse complement strand
TTTTTGTCACAACTTTAAAAAAGTTGCGTTTCACAACTTCAGTAATCAATGTCTCAAAATATTGATTATCGACCATGTAGACAAAAAACATAACCATCATATTATTTATAATAAAGTATTATTGAACGAATCAAAATTCGCAAGCTTTGTTAAGATTTATCATCATTTATCATAATTTATCAGCCCTATCTAAGTTACTTATGGTACTTTCACTGTACCCCATCCCCTTTACAAATCGTAGTTTTTGTCGTGACCCCCTTCTTCCCAAAGTTGGTAACGTAGTTGATGGAAGAGGAAAATGTGGGCATCCGTATGAAAAGAGCCCTTAAAGCCGATACGGAGTTACGTATAGAGGCATATAGCCGGATGAATTCCTGCCATTTAAGGCTCAAAACGAACCCTCTAAGTTGAAAAACGAGTCACCGGAGCACTTTTTAAGTTGGAAGTCTAAGAAATCCTTTTTTGAGAAAAATGCATCTAAACTTGACGAGTGCCATAAGCATGAGTATTATTTTTTGTGTGCATGAAATATACCTACTTCTGGTTACCTTCTGTTTATGAGTATAGTTCCAATAGATGCACTATAGGTTCCTGTATCATCTCCCACTGAAATCCAAAAATAATAATTTTGACCTCAACTTAGAAAAACTTGAATATCTCCTAAACTAGAACCGGCCATAACCCTTTGCATGCGGACGCCTCAAAATATTTCTGATTATTGGATCTGTCTGAAATTATTTGTTAAGAAAGCTTTCAAATGGAAGATTACTTGTTGAAATAGAAGTATGTAGTATATATAATTCCTTTATGATCCTTGAAGATATAGGAGAATGGAATTGGATCGAATACACGAACCACCAGAAAGCTATAGGGAGGGTTGTGGGAGGGAGGTTTTCGAGGACTTTGCTTCGTCGGAGGACGATTTCTAGATACTTGCTTTGTTTCGCTTGCCACGAGAAGGGGTGAGTTGGACGGGTAATGGAATTGGATGGGCGAGGAGTGCCAATAACCGGCGTGGGCTTGTCGGCGTCATTTAATTGCATTAGTATTTCATCGCGAGCCGTGTCGAGTGACTTTTCACTTAACAGAGTGAGGAAGAAGAGCTTATTAAGTTCTGGTATTAACTGGTGATTAAAAATCAAAGTTTTCTTCTAAATAAAAAATAAAAAAATGCTATTGAATGAGACGATAATTATCAGTATAAGAACTTACAGGATGCTTTCAAGAAATTTTCCTCGTAATTTAAATCAAAGTTTCTGAATTGTACGAGTTCGAATCAAAGTCATAAAATTTTTGAACTCGAGACCTACAAACAGAAACATTTTAGGATGAGGATTTTAAAAACAAAAAGTACAATTGTTCTTTCTTCAAAGTTTTACCTCAAGAACAACAACGTATGGGTAGAATCCCACCCAAGCTTTGATCACTTGAATCTGCGCATGCGTGAATATTTCTTATCACCTTCTCCTTCCCAGTACCCTCAAATCCAGTCTTGTTCTAGCCTTTGCAGGTCAGGAAGGACAGGAAAGGCTATTCATTTAGCGAAAAATGTAGTAAATGTTTATGTGGTGAGCATAAAAAAGTGATTTAGTATGGCTGCCTGAATGCTGATCACCTTTCAGAATAATTCGATTGAGAAAGATGATACCTACTTTGTTCACAAAATTTTCTTCCACAAAAGGGAAGTTTTTTGTACCTATTTGATTTTGATTTTGAAGAGCTTTTCCCAGAAAAGTTTTGTATTTGATTTTGTTCGTTCATGAAGAGATTTTTTTTTCGAGTATTATTTGTAACCAAGTATTATTTGTAATAAACATTTTCATTAAAAAGCAATATTTTATTACTCTAAAATTGATTACCAATGTGCTTTCCCCTTCAGAATTTCAAATTCATCACAAATAACAAGAAATATTAGGTTGGGTTGGATCCCACCCCACGTTGTTAGTGGTGTTCTGAAAGTTCACGCTGTTGTTCTTGGGTTAAAATCAATTAAACCTGTGAAAACAGAAACAATTTTACGTTTAGGACAATCAAAATTCGGTAAATTAAAAATAAATCACATCAAATTGTTCACCTATATAAAATTTCAATTACAAATTTCGCAAGATTGTTCCATTTAAATTAAAAGATTTCTTGTTTGACAATTTTTTATCTAGAATTATTTCATTTTGAACAATTTTTAATTAATTTCAACTGATGCTATTATCGTCAAATTCGCGCTCCTCAATTACCAAGAACGAACGAATTTTTTGCTGAAATTGTAGATAATAGTCTAAGTGATTTTCTTTAGAGACTCATTAAAGAGATTTTAAATTTTCACAGTCGAGACGTACCATGTGATGCTATTATCGTTGAATTAACACTTCTCAGTTGCCAAGACTGGAAGACTTTTTTTTTATTAAATCGTAAATAGAAATCTGAGAGATGTTTTTTACACGCTCATAGATTTTTAATATAAAACTTTTCAAAGTCAAAATATTCGATTTGATGTTTTCGAGGAAATCGTAGATAACAGCCTGAGTGACTTTTTAAGATAATCACTGCCTTTTTCACATCAAAAAGGATACTCTTAGAAACGATTTATGCATTTATCCACTCAATAAACAAAATCTTAAAGGTTTCAATTTCAACATTTTGAATGTTTAATTTTTTAAATATTGAAGTAATTAAAATTTTTAATTTGTCAGAATTGAAATGGTCCATTTCAAGCCATGCTAATTATAAATTAATATTATAAAATTAGAAAGTTTAAAAACTATAGAAGGTAAAGGGTCAAAAGAACCATTTTTTGATGCCACAAACAAAAAATATATTTTTTTTACGGAAATTAAAAGTCGCAAATGCTTGAAATATTTTACCTGTAATTTTTCAACCTAAATGACATATGTGACGTGAGAACTATTTAAATTAAATGATCGATAGTTCAATTAGGACGGGTTTTTGAAAGCAAGAATTCTTTAAATTGAACGTTCAGTCATTCAGTTTTAATTGTTTCTGCGTCTACAAATTTAATATAAGTTGACAAATCGCGGACAAGCTGGTTTAAATATTTGTTAATTTTCATATCCACATTATTATAATATCCTTTATTAAACATCTTCCTTTCCAATTGAAATCGTAGCGATTTAAAAAAGTTTAAAAGCAAACTCGTTTAATTTATTATTTCATATATAACACCAAGTGAAATTTAAAGTATTTGAATGAATAATTTTATAACAATGATCTTCCCGATCTCGAAAAATCCACCCTCATATCGGGGTGGGCCGAAAATTCAACAATTTCAAAAATCGAAAATGGATAGTGCTGAAAAGTTGCTTCATGCTATTACAAATAAAAATCTTAAACGATTTTTCAAATTCTAAAATAATCCTGCGATGTCACCATTAAAAAATTATATAATGAATTTTAAAATTAAGAAAACTTTCTTATTAGTTCAAAAATTATGGAAATATTTTTCATCTGAATTTATGGTTTCAAATGCTGATAAAAAACTAAAAATTAAATTATTTTTTTTCACGTTAGAATTTTCTAAACATGAGGACAAATGACATTTTTTAAGCTTCAGTTGAATTTCAATGAAAATTTCCCCCCTTTGTTTTATGAATGACATGCCTTAAGTTGAACTAAACGCAAGTAAAGCATAATTTCCTTAGATCTCGAAAAAAATGTCTTAGACTTTCCTTTTTTTTTAATTTGTGAATTTAATGGTTTATGGCATTTTGTGATAGCTGCAAAGTCGAAGAATACATTTTTTTTAGTGTCTAAGGTAACTAGAGATTGCTTTCTGAGTACGAACTAACGGTATGCCATACATAATTCTAATTTTTTTTAGAAATCTTCATAAAAATTAGGCAAATCTTCAAAAATATTTTTTGCTTATTTTAAAATAATTATAACCTAAACAGAAGTTATATATTTTTTTATTCTTTAAATTTTCTGTTTTCGATCCACCTTTTTCATTACTACCTTCTACAAACCTGATTATTTGACGTTTTTATTTGAAAAAATATAAAAAACAATTCGTTAATAAGCTATCATAGATTGACAATGAGTGAGGTGGACTAACGATACCAATCTTGGCGCAATATTGGCCGCCAGTCTTAGGCCCTCGTTGACCGAAGCTTGTACTGATAACGCGAATGCCAAGATTTTATAGCCATTTATTGTCCATGATTGTTAGCCAACACTATACTGTGATCTCGAAAACATGGACACCTTGGCTGACATTGATGCCCCAGTGATCGAACAAAGCATGGTCCAGGAATGACAAAAAATTGGACCAATGTCAGCCAAGTTACCCATGTTTTCGAGATCATTGCCCGGTCTTGGCTACCAGTCAAGGACCATGACTGGTCAACAAGTCTCAGGATTGGCGTTATCATTTTAAGCTTTAGCCACCTGGTGCTCAATCATGATCCAGTTGAAAAGCCAATGGTTGCCAGTATTGGGTTACTCTTGACCCACTGATCAGCATTAGCAATTTCTCACACGGGAAGGTTGATGAAGAAAACCACCTGAGATAGGAAGGACCCACTCAAGTGTGAAGGAGTAGCAAATCGACTTGATATTTCGGTGATGCGCGCACTCTGGGATCGTAAATTGTAAAATCTATCAAGACCAACGTGGTCGACATAATTCAGGGGGTTGCTATCCCGGTCGTATGAAGCATGGCGGCCAGACTCGGCATAAATACCCGGTTGCAGAACAGTGCAGAGCAAACCCAGACCGTTGTGGCGTTGCAACATCATCTATCTCGAATAATTTATTATCGCGTGGCGCGCGTCCTCGAAATCCGGACAAGAACGCGGCCAGAAACTAAACAGGAAACGAGCGTTAGACTGCACAATTCCGATCTAGGAAGTGAATTTTCGGTTCCAGGTTCAGAACTGCTGTTACCAACAGCAACGATGTGGTCAAACATGCCCAAGAATAACCACGATATGTTTAAACTGTATTTAGACAAAACGTGTACTTTATATGTGATTATTTACATCTTAAAGTGTATTCATTGTTATGAAAATTTGAAGAAATTAGATGGTTCTCAAATAGATCACTGATGCTTTTTCAGGGTGGCCAATGGACCGTGAAACCGGGAAATGTTCGGGAATTTTTAGAGATCAGGAAGTGACAGTGAATTTTTTCACCGGGAATTTTGCAAGTTTTTAGAAGAAAAATCTATCCAATAACTTGAAATATCACCAATTTCACAGTATATGATGCAATTTGAAATAAATTCGATTATAAATTTTTTCAAAGCTTAAGATCAATTTTTAAGTTTATCAATTATGAAATAATTCAGTTTACAATTTGTAACTCTAAAATATTTTACTATACAAATTTTCCACTTTAGATCTTTATCTTTAAGCGTATATTTTATATGACAAGAATTTTAAAATTTGAAGAAGAGTTTGAACATTTTTTATAAAAAATGTTCGGAGTTAATCAAATGTAAATATTAATTATTTAATGATTTTTTAAATAAAATTGTAGTTCGAGTATTAAAAATGGAACAAAAATCGATTTTACAAGACAATTTAAAGATTTCAACAATAAGAATTGAACTGTTTTAATCGGAAAGACTTACTAGTTAAACACATGTAAACGTTCGAATGAAACTTTATAAACTATTTTTAATTCTAACATACCTTCAAACTAATAGACACATAAGTAAATGTTTTTATTCAATTTAAATCCTATTTAAATATAGTTTCAGCGTAAAATATTCCATTTTGACACCACTCAATTTGATACTTTTCATGTGAAAAAACAACGTTTCAATATTTAGCTATATTTGACTATACATATAAAATAACCAATTAAAATTATAAAACAAATTTTCAAAGTTAAACAATTCGAAGCTGCATTGTTTGAAATATAAAGCCTAGCATTGCTTTAATTACAGAGATTCAAATTTTTATTTCGAAATTTTATTTCGAAAAATTAATTTTAATAGCGTATTTAAAAAGATTTCATAAAAATTGTGGATGTATGAATAACAATTAAGTGTTCGTTTAAAAAAAAATGGCAATAGTTCCATTTTTAAGGTATCTCACTTAAAATTGTCTAAGATTGTGCGGTTTTGAACATTTACAAATTTACCGATTCCTTCTTCAATTTATGGTATTTAAAATGATAGTGTGGATTGATATTTTTTTAACCAGAAATCTTTGAATTGTTCAATGTATGAAATTTTTGAATTTAAAATTTTCCAGTTGAACGACATTTAATTTTAAATTTTCTAATTGAAATGTGCTTAAAGCTTCTATTATATACATGTACCAGGTAGAGTAGAGCGTTTAAATTAAAAAATTTTATGTTTGAATTTTTAAAGTTTAAAAAAATGTCAATGGCCGTGAAAAACTTTTGCGAACTAGGAAAACCCGAGAAATGAGTGTAGATCTCATTTTATAATTTTCTTTCTTTAAGTGGCCATTAGGGTAATATTATTTACTTGATCAATGACGAAAAAAATTTGATTCATCTTTTCGTATCATGAAAATTTTTTAAGATAAAATAATATTCTTTATAGAAATCATACCATGATTTAATACAATTTATTAAATAGTACAAAAATTAAAAAATGACAAGCGATTGAATTTGTGAATTCAAAGAAAGAAAATTAGTAATTCAAATTACATTTTTCCTAATACATAAAATACTAACGTAAGTTAATTTCAAAACCATGTACTAGTTCCAGGTGAGAGATGATGATGTACTAGCGAACAACGAAAAAATTTCTTTATCGGCAATGCAGGAAGTATGCACTCTAGAATAAAAAATTACAACTTGAAAAATCGTTTTAGACTTCGAAAAAACGTTATAAAACTAACAATACAAATTTCATTTGTTGAAAAAAACAGTGAAAATAAAAATGTTTTTTTAAATACAGAATAAAAAATCGATACGCTCTTTTTACCTTCTACTCGTTGGGTATTGTATAGTACACTAATGGCGCCATCGTTCGCAGGGTGGCTGAACCTTCTCGTACTTCCATCCCTTAAAATAGAGAAGATTGTATGAAAAATGCAGCCAGATGGCGCCAGCGTTCCTTATATGAATGAGTTCTTAAAATTCTTATAATAAATAAAAGAATCATGTGTTTAAACTTGTTGAAATCTCAGGTGTTGGAATGTCGCATTTTTTAGTCTTTAAATGTTAACAGTATGCTTTTAAAGGTCTTACATAATTAAAAAGACTGATTACGACTGACGCAAAAAGAAGGTTTGTTTTTGAACATTTCTTTAAATTCTTTCTCAATTTCTTTAAACTTTTAAATTTCCATATGAAAGCCATTTTTTACAAATTTACATTTTTTTCTTTTTTTTAGTATTTAATAATTTTTTACTTTTATCTCGATCTCGAATTTTCGATTTTCATTCGAGAACGTATTAGGTGTTGCGGCAGCTTCGAGAAGCACGAGGGGACGTCCCGTTGGCGGCTGGATTTTCAAAAAATCGGAGAGTTGCGCGCGCTTCGCCTTCATTGATCGGGGTCGTGTCCGGCAACTACCCTCTCTGCTTCGTTACGCACACGGCTGTCCTCTTCCTCGGCCGGGCTGCCCAAGAGGGACTAGTTTGCCCTCAACTTTCAGGGCGGTGACCAAAACTTTCAAAAAATAAAAAAAATAAAAGCAATAAAAGAAAAGTATATAAAAATACTAAAAAAGCATTTTAAAAAACAATAAAAAAAAGAAAAAGAATATAAAAAAATTTAAGATTACAAGATTAAAAAAATGTATCCCTTTCTTAATATTTATATGAAAGAACTGCAATTCATAAATTAGATTTGTTATCAGAATTAGAATAACAAAATAGAATCTACTTAGGTCTTGTTTTTCAAAATTAGATTCCTTCGTCGATAGCTTGACGTCAGTGGGGTTGAAAATCGTGTAGAGCATCTCCGTCAGGCTGTTCTCATTATACCTCGGCAGGATTTCGAAAATGACCCCTGGCTGACCGGTTTACCGCAGCATTTTTCAGTCTAGGGTACCAACCCCCTCCGGTTCTCCGGGATGCATCGAGGGAGAGAATTGCCAGGGAGAAAAAGGAGTGATAGAGAGGGACGGAAAGGCCGAGTTAACCTAACCTCAAAATTCCAGCATCAATTCTAGAGCCCCTCTAGTGTCCCACCCACCCGGTGCAATTAGGAACTACCCCTTCTATTCTATTTCGACTCTATCCTCACTTCTCTACGACCTCCCACCCCCGCTGCCGCCATACCACGTGATCCTGCACTAGACTCTTGTTTTTAGAGAGGGGAATCGTGGGAGGAGGGGTGGCCGGGGTGGAATATTACCTCCGCGTCGTCATGACTACCATGGGGGTGCTTATACTTGAGGGGTTACCCGCGTACAGTCCTTGCAAAATCCTAAAAACCACCCCTGATTCACCTGAGAAAAATTCGACCTCGTTTATACCACATTTTTGGCACAGCTTTTACCATGCTTTCCCTTTCGTGACCTTCGCTATTTACACCGCATAAATATCTAAGACAATTAAATAACCTTTCACTTTTCTTCAGAACATTCTTGAATAATTTCTTGGGGTCAAAAAAATTTGGTATTGTTTTTAATCAAACTTTTTAAAAATCAACTTGTCTAAACGTTGTTTAAAGTTACTTAAAAAAATGGTAATAATATAATTTAAAATTGTTATACTGATATATATTTCTTTCATTCTTTTATACAAGTACAGAAAAAAGTCTTCATTTAAGACAGAAAATGGACTTGTTTCAAGGCTATGCTTGACGCGCTACACTTGAACGGTTAGTCTGAACTTCCGTCTTAGTAACATAATCACTCAATTTAAGCTACTTTATTACCTTGAACTTCTGGGTAATTGAATGTAAGCTCAAAATAAAATTAATCAAATCCTATCGTTAACTTTTTTTTATTTGGAAATTTATTAATTTTGAGGGGCATTTCTAGAGAAATTATTTGACTGGTCCAGAAATTCCTGACGCATAGACATGGTCTTTTTAATAAAGGACAGTTCGAAAAATGAAAAAATTATCGCTGGCTAAATTTCCAATTTAGTCAGCGATAATTTGCAAAAATGTAATAAAGTGCTATTCAGCGTCATTTGCAACGTCGAAGTCGAAAGCAATTGACCGAAATAATCGCTTTAATCAGTCGCGGTTCATGAGCTGATAAAGCCGCAGATTCTTTTCTCACTCTCGCTCTCCCTCTACTGATATCCCACGCATTTTTATTTCACATTTTTATCGAGGCGTCCGGTTACCCCGGCGTCCCGGATCGGTAGTAGCGAAAATGGTCACGTTTATATGCTACGGAGAAGGTAATAAAAGCGAATGACATTGCCGCAGAAGCTTCTACCGGATACATCAGCCGCTTCAGCAGATCAAAAATAAAGATTGACCAAGTTTTCAAAAAACTGCCAAGTTCGTCTAAAAAATATACAAAAATTTAAGGATAGATTATCTTTGTCCTCGAATTTGCAATATTCAAAATTCAAATTTTTATTTTAAATGTGACAAATGAAAATTGTGTAGGTTGGTTTTGGCGATTAAAGCGAGATGAGATCCATGTAATTATCGCGTTACAGGCAAAGAGGATGCTGCCCGTTTTCAAGCACTGGGGCACCCGCTCATGTTTACAATTTGTATCTGTCTTTTAATCTCAAAGCAGCGGTGTTTGGCCAGCTTGCAGTAAAAGGGCTTTACAAAAATCCGTTTTATTGCAATTTTCGCACGCAAAAGTATGTAAAAGGTTGCGAATCGACGAAGGGGAAACGGACTCTAATCGGTTCTCTAAGCTTGTTACAACTACATGGCAGAGCTGAAGGTACAGAACTTGTCAACATTCAACGGACCGAATTTGCTGCGTCCCGCAATCTAATCACGGCATGCCGCATTCGCGTTTCCCATTTTACTCGCTCCTATAACAATTATCCTTTATCTTCAATTACCAAAATTTTATTCAATCTAAAAAAACTTCAGAAAAAATATAAATAATTTTGACATTAATCAATAAACGAATTAGAATCCAAGATATGCAGGTGTTCTCATATTTTCTAGCTTTGTTGTGGTCTTCCGAGTCAGATGTCCAAGATTATGTCGTTATTTTCTTTATTGAAGCAAGGTCATCCTTTCTTTCATGAATACAGTTGAAGTGCAGTTAAGAACAACATATTTATGTAATACACTGGGTTGAATGGCTTCGTTAAACGTGTAGCAAGCAGAAGTTTATCTGTAAAAAGAAATATTTTGAAAAAGGTCGAGAACAGTCAGGAAAGGGGTGTTTACATAGTGGTCAGTGAAGAAATGATGCACCACCCTGAGCTTTAGGCGGTAGGAGCGTGGTCATCTAGATGAGCATCTGGCATAGCCACGTTGTTATCTGGCCGACGATCAACTACCCCTACAGCTAGTAGGTGAAGGCGGAGTCTACTCCCCTACTTCGGTCGTAACATAGCATTAGGTAAGCTTTTCGTTTTATTGATTTTTCGAAAAAGCGCGTGCGCGCCCAGCTCTATCCCTCCGCACTATCACCTACGACCCTACTGCTGTCGTAAAGAGCAGCCCTCTTTCGGCATTCCCCAGAGTTCCTAATTTCTAGCCACAAAGCCCGCCGATTTTTCTCTTTCAAGTTTGAGAAAGGTTTCTTTGTTTTTAATGCTCCTGAGGTAATCGGTATTGCTTTGGTTTCTTATGGATAAGAGGAGCAAGATTGCTATTGAATAGAATGTATCAAGGTTCGCTTATTTATTAATTCTTTATTTATGAAATCTGGATAGTTGAAGATGGGTCTTTATAATGGAGAAAATGAGGAAATTAAAGAAACATGAATCAGAAGATAGGATGAACTGATTAGAGGAAATAATTATACAAGATGATAACTAGAAGGGAAGGATTATAAAATCGGGGTATGCATTAAGATAATGAGAAGCTTCACAGGCAAAGCTTGAAGCAGATGTCGCTTTGGTATAAAGTCGTCTGGTACCCATGTGTTTCATGGTCATCAAGCATCCAGCGAATATTGCGAGTGCGCATGGTGCGCATCCCGATGAGGACGACCAATATTTAATTATCGGAATGAGAACGTTGATAAGATCTGGAGTTAAGAGTAGGAAAGCTGTGATGAGGCGGATAATGGTAATTTGAAAGATATGATCAGAAGTAAAATTAGCCTTATAATCAGGATTAGGATCAGAATTCGATGTATAGTCAACACATGAAACAAAAGAAGAAGTCACACAAGGGGATAAGGGTGAGTGATCTTACGTTACGGTAGAACATGGATGATTGGGAAGCATACAAATTAGATGATTAACTGGATTTTAATGATTAGTATTATTAGATAATGTTGAATAGGTGAATGATTCTAAATTCGCTGAAGGGATGATGGGGAAGATTAAACAATTTATGATGATGTGTATTATAAAAGAAATAATATTTTAGAATTAAAATTAGTTTGTATAGAGGGTAGAGAATGAATACTGATGTTGATGATTAAAAATTTATTGATGACGAAAATTAGAAACATGAATAAGGATTACAAAATTAATGATTGGTGAGATGTGAAAAATGATGTTGATGAAGGATAGAAACTCAGTTTTGCCAAGCTTAACCATAATGGTAATAATAATGATGATGCAGGGACTGGTCTGAAGATTACATTACTCCGTCCACTGAATCATTAAAATCCGGACTTTTAGGGAGAGGGGGGCTACGCACTTGTGTCCCCCTCCCTGGATCTGCTCATGCGAGGATTATAAGGAATAGAAATTGAATAATGTCCATGTTCATTTTTTGAGAGGGGATAATCAGGATCTTGAGGATTCGATAGTGAATAATGTATAATATTAGGAACCGGATCGTAATTAATGTGAGTAGAAGCTTGATGATGTTCCTGATTAGAAACTGTGGGAAGCGAGAAATAAAATACTAGATCATAATAATAAAGACGATGGTTAGGCGGAAAGAAAGGAAAGAATTTGAAAGTATTCGATACTTAAGAATGGTGCAGATTAGAAAAGTAATTATTCTGAAGTACAAAAAATGATTTGTGGATATGATTAGAAAACCTGTTGTAATGTTTACGACTAGAAATTAAATGATGGAAAAATTAAAAAACCGGATGATGTGTGGGTAAGATTTGGAAGTCGGTATATTGGATGAGGTTCACTGCGAAGTAAATGACGAGGAGGATTAGGAAATTAATAATAAAAATGAAAAGAAAATGGACGATATTCACGGTCAGAAACTGTAGAAAGCATATGGTCACTTGGTCATCTTGATGATTATACATAGGATGATGATGACGACAATGACCACAGTGATTATGAGGTTTAGAAAGTGCGTGATGAGGATGATCTGGAACCAGATGAAGAGAATTAGATTTAGAAAGATGGAGATGATGATGAGCATCAAAAGGAGCATGCTATTCATAATAAGAAAGTAGTAATGGGGAAGGTTAGAAACAGGATGCTGAAGATGGAAACAATTTTGGTGATTAAAAACTAGATGTTGATTGAAGGGAGGAGGTGCAGAGTGAAGATGATGTTAATCAGTAGACACAATATGATGAAAAGATTTCGAGTCCCGATGTGGTAAAAATTATATCTTCTTGTTGCATATTAGAAAGAGGACAAGGGTGGATGGTAAACCACGTGAAACTCATCGTTGAAAATGATGGCTTATCCGGAGGTAGGAAACGTTCATTATTAGAGAACGCAGTCTAGACTCCCCCGACTCCTCATCATCCCTTGGCTGGTGCAGCGCGTCTCATTTCGTCATCGTGTATCGCTGGTTGCCGGGTCGGCAGCCAAAGTGCTGGAATTGGTCGAGCAGGCTAGCCTGTTTTCCGAAATCATCGCTCGGCTTGGACACACACATGCCCAAAGAGATCGCACGCATGTAATACGTGTTCGCCTTCGCTCGTATCAGAACGAATGGACACACAGACACACGTGCATTTGGTGCAGAACAAGCGCAGCGACACAGGGTCTGCGGGCTCACGTGTAGAGCCTCACGCGCACTTCGCGTCTAGCGCGCCGTCGTCATCAATCATCGAATGCCACCAGCAGCGCCAACATTTTCCACAAAAACACACGCACCTACGTGGACACACATACACAGGCTCAAGCCTCGCTGACGCTCTTGTACGAATAACGGTCATCGACCACCACCCGCGAGGACCACATGAACCTGGTTAGCTCGATTTTGCTGATGTCTGCTTTTTCAGGCCTAGAGCTTGGACAATTTCTTGTGAATATCAAGACGGTACCAGTAAACGATGCGTCGTTGCCTCGCCGCGTAAAAACACAGAACTGAATCGGCGGCTGGTCGCGGACAGAGAGGCATGGCCAACGTATGATTGGCAACAATCGGCACTCTGATCGAACGTTTGTTTCAGAACACACATGCTATTTTCTCTCTCACGTCGATACCGCCTACATAGAGCTATCTTCCTCGTATTCTGCGTCTCGCTCAATCGTTCTCTCTGTTTCTCTACCTCTCCGTTTCTCTTTTTTTCTGTCCTTCTTCCACTCTCTAAACTCTGCCTCTCATTTCCTGCTCTCTTTTTCCACCCTCTTTTCTTTCTCGCTCTTTCCCAGGGGTTGCGGCTGCGTCCTGTCTTCCTTTATGCCTTGATCGCTCTCGCTTGGACCAACGTTTCAATATTTGCTTTCCTCTGGTTCTTGTTCCTGCTTCCTCGTTCGGTTTCACTCGTTTTCTATTTCACTCTGGGTACCGACACTCGTCAATGTTTATATGTATATCGAACAGGGTCGTTCGTTACGATACCATGGATATGAATGTACACGTGAGTGTTTTCACGTGTACGGGATGTTTCATCCTTTTCGCGGGTACGGTATGCGCGTGCGGCCGTGTTTTCGTGCCTCTGAAAGTGCATGCGTGTGACATGGAAAAAGAAATAGAAAAAAGTAAAGAGAAAAAAATGCGAACTGACACGTTGTTCCGGTCGTTACAATGACGGAATTAACATGCGCGCATTGGTTATAGGCTTCCTGAATTTTAAAGTGTTATTGGTTGGTACTTCGAGATAAACATGCGGGAGATAGGGTTTGAGTACTAATTTTAGTACCAAGTTGATAGGTCCTTTTCCAGCGTTCATACTACACAATTTCTTATTAAAAGCAAAGAATCAATTCTCTGCTGGTGGGAATATATTTTCACAATAAATTAAAATAAAGTACAATAATGCCAAATTTTAATTATTTTGTGTACAAATTTGCAATTGTACACTTTTGAAAATGTGTCCGAATTCTGGCAAAAATTTTACTTTCTAGTAGAACTATTTTTGTAAATTTCCACTATTTTTGAAGATTTTTTATAAAAAAATGGAAAATGATATATAATAATCTACATATCATTCATTCATTCATTCTATCCATATTGAAGCTCATCCTATGTTTCCGCTCGATTTTCGCATGCTTTTTGTCTCGCGATTTTTTCTGACAAGTCAATTTGGCAGTTTATTAGCATATGTCAATTTGACATTTTATGAAATTGTCTTCCCACTTGAAGCATAATGAATTTGTTCCCCTTGCATGGAAATGCTTCAACGATCATTTTTATGTTATTAATTTCGCACTTCAGATGCAAATGATTGGATTTTAAAAATCGTGGTGTTCAATTTGAAAATTAATTATTTCTAACGACTTAGTTTAAAGATCCTGACTTAAAAATCGTTCAATTTTTAAACGAAATTTGGAATTGTTTAACTTCTAATGGTTCAAGTTTGAATTAATTTACTTAAAAAGTTCCCAATAGGAAATGACGTTGTTTTCAAAATTTTGAGAATAATTAAACTTTCAAGGTTTACAATATGCGCATTTCTAAAACAGTTAAGTTTGTGAGGTCTTAAAACTAAAGTTTTTTTTTGCTTCAAAAGTGTATATTCGAAAATCTTTGGTTTGAAGTTTCTTAATATTCTCAATATATTAATAATGATTGGATTTTAAAAATCGTGATGTTCAATTTGAAAATTAATTATTTTTAACGACTTAGTTTGAAAATCCTGACTTAAGAATCTTTCAATTTTTAAACGAAATTTGAAATTGTTTAACTTCTAATGGTTCAAGTTTGAATTAATTTACTTAAAATGTTCCCAATAGGAAATCACGTTGTTTTCAAAGTTTTGAGAATAATTAAACTTTCAAGGTTTACAATATGCGCATTACTAAAACAGTTTAGTTTGTAAGGCCTTAAAACTAAAGTTATTTTTTGCTTCAAAAGTGTATATTCGAAAATCTTTGGTTTGCATTTTCTTAATATTTAGAGCTTTTGAATTTCAAATTTTACAATCTCGTATTTTTAAATTGGAATATTTACAATTTAGGACAATTACACCATTAAATCTTTCAAAATAGCAAAATTTCACATTAGAAGCCTTCATAGTTTTAAATTTAATAATTTTAGATTTAAATATTATAAATTATTTGGTTTATATTTTAAACGTTAAGAATTTGGTGATTTTTTTTAATACTTTGAAATCGTAGAATATCAAATAGAAAAACTTGATAGTTGCACAATTTTTAGTTTAAAAAATTTGTAACTAAACAATTTTGAATTAAATGCCTGCAGAATAAATTCGAATCAAACGAGAATAAGTTCGAATTAAAAAGCTTAAGATTGTGCAATTTCAAATATTGAAATCATATATATCACTTATGTTTTGCATTCTTTTTATTTAATTTTTTATTAAATTTTTTTATTAAACTGCTTGAATTTAAAAAAATAAAAAATAAACTATCCGAAATTGATATCTTAGTAATTGAATAATTCTTTTAATTTTGAATAGTGACAATTTTAGAGTTCTAAATTTTCATGTCGAACGCAAAATTGTTAATTTTTCCCTTTCAAAAGTTTGAGATTTGCAATTTAAATTTAAATGGTTGAATTTTGAAAAGTATAGTTATCAATTTTAAAATTGGGAATTTCTTGACGAATTAAATTTAATTAAAAGAATTAAACTTTTAAAGGGTTTGAGTATAAAATAGTTTCAATATCACCATTTTTGGCGATTTACATTTTTACCGTTTTTAAATGAAGTTCGGAGTAGAAGTTTTTCTTTTTTAATGTTTTCCATTTAAAATTACTTTTTACTCAAAAACTTTTTTTAGAAAAATTAATTCAAAAGGTTGAGAAGGTTTTCAATTTTAAACAGTGAAAATGACAGTGAATTTTTTTTGATTTTAGAAAAATTTGTCGAATCGATTTTAATCTTAAATAGCAATTTTTTGAATATAATAACAATTTGATGTTTTAAAATTTCAGAAGCCTTGAAATTGCAACATTCAATTTGGTTTCCAACTTCAAATTGTAAAATTTTAATTGCTTCGAATTGAAAGTTAGTTAAGTTCAAAAGTTTAAAATTTTAATTTATAGGTACAATTCCAAACACTTTGAATTAGGAATAATACAATTTCAATTTCTTTTAATTTTAAATAAGCCAATTTTAAAAATTCGATTCTGGAAATATTAAATTTTTAACTTTTATAATTGTTCTATTTCCGAAATTTTAATCTCAAGCCATTTAATTTCGAGATTCTTCAATACAAATATTACCTAATCTAGAATAGTTTGAGTTCGAACGTTTTCAATTTAAAATCATTCAATATATATTTTTTCTAATTTTAAACGCTTTTAATTCGAAATTATTGATTATTTATCATTGATTCAAAAATATTTAAAAATTGTAATGAATGGATTTTTAAATTGTTTAGATATTCAATGTTAGGAAATAAAAAGTCAGGTACGTGAACGCGCGCATGCATTTGCTGCCAGTTATAAAAAAAATCTACGAGCAAATACAAGTTTTTTCTAGAATTTGGTATCTTTTACGGAATCGTACTAGTAATCACAAGTTTTTGTAAAAAATTACAATTTCGCATTATTTAACTATTTGTAATTTATTTTGTTTTATAGTGAAAATGCATTTCCACCAGGGAATGAAGTTTATTACAGATAAATATTCTCTACAACTTTACTATATCCAATTTTTTAAAATGAATTATTAATTGGCTAAAATTATTATTTTTAATTGCTAACGAATAATTATATTTGGGCACTAATCAAATTTTTAATTTTTAATTAGATATGGTGGATTCGTCTTAATTCAGCTGGCCAGTTTAATATAATGTAATTATAAGGACGAAAACACAAGTGGCAAATATTGTTATTACAGTTTGGAGAATCGCAATGTTATCTTTTCTCTTTTTCTAAACTTGCTTTGATGTCGCTTCTTAAATTTTGTTTAAATTATGCGATTTCAATTGAGTTCTAGAAATAAATTTTTAATTACTAAAATTATTAAAAAAATGCAAATAAAATTGTTTTAAAAAACAATTACATATATTTGTTAATTAATGTATCATTCAAAATTAAATATGTTGGCGCCACAGGTGATATTTTTCATAATAAAATAAGCAGCTGGCCATTGGAATTCCATAATTTTGTAAGCATTTGTTAGGAAGCAATACTTAAAAAGTTCGTTTTGTTTAATATTACCATTTTGTAAAATACAGAAGATCTTCTATGTAAATGTGAGCAAATGATGGGGGGCTTGATTTGCTAAAGTTTTAAATATTTACTTCATATCCCATCTTCATTTGAATACATATGAAGAACTATTAAAATGTGAAAAAATGCTTTTATATTATTAATACCAATAAATGATCATAAGATATTTTTCATATATAAAGAAAAAAAAAATTATTTTCAACAAAATTTTTGTATTTAAACAAAACTTTTCTGAGAGTAGCGACCCCTCCGAGATTTCGACGAATTTCGGTCAGTCCTGTATCGCCAGGGTCGGTAAAATCGTACTCTTCTCTTATTCTCGTTCGCTCGATAACGAAGGGGTAAAAGCCTGCTGGACGACGAAACAATTTGGTTGTGGAAACTGATTTATTGCGTATTCCAATTTGTTAGAATTTAACCGTTTAATTGTTTCGATTAATTTCTCGACCGAGTCATCCTCCCAAAAAAATAACGGGGACGAGATTAAATAATATCGGTGTGTTTCGTGATATTGTTTGATTGATGAATTTTGCGTTTGTTAGGTTTGCCACATAAGTTCTAATTAAGAAGAGTACATTTATACAAAGAAATAAAATTTTCAATTATTTTCAGTTTTTATAGAAAACGATTCCTTAAGATGTTCGTTCCTGACTACTGAGAAATTGAAAGATAAGAAGTGAATACAAAAATTTAGATTTCAATATATTATAAAATGAAAAAAAATTCTGAGTAAGAATTTATCGAAAAGAGTGATGAACAGGTAGTAGAGAAAGGGCACAAGATATGGAAATGGAGGAAGGAAGTGTATCGACTGGAGGAAATGGAACGAAATGCATTTGATCTGACTTATAACTCTTACTTCGTTTCTGGAATCCAAAATGATCATTGGAAAAATATCAACTTATCGATTTTTATTCTTATTCAACGCTATTTTCCGCAAACTCTAAGTAACTGCTACTTGCGGTTCATGAAAACAAAGTTTCTAATCAGGGGCCATCCATAAATTACGTTATATATTTTTTTCAAATTTTTTACCTCTCCCATTTCTCATGTAACAATGCAATTGTTATAACAAATATAACATTAAAATTAATATACAAGTTTTGTATTTCATAGTAGCTGTTATCTACAATAATAGATAGGCAAGAAAAATATTTTTGATAATTGATGAAAATTGATGTCTTAACTTCAGAATTAATATATATATATATATGTATATATATAATTGATTATACAATATATAGACAATCAAACCGTTGTATTTTTGATCAAAAATATAAATTTACAACCAAAAATGCAAGCATAAACTATCGTTGATCACATATTGTGAATATTATTTTAAATATAATGATTTGTTATCAACAATTGAAATTTTAGATGAGAAACACTAACATAACAAAAAATTGTTGTGCAAAATGTTTAATTTTCTCAGAAAAATGTAACAATAATAGAATCTAATAAGTGTTGAATTTTCTTGAAAAACCTAAACATTTTGCACGTATATGCGATACAGTAAAGTGATAAGTAGCAAAATTAGTGTTTAGTTATAACTACAGTGGTTACTGTACTGTAAGGTTGGCCATGGTGATTGAAGATATATTACAAAAAAAATAAAAAAGGTATTTAACCCTTTATCTAATTGTTAAATATAATTTATTTAAGCAAATACTGAAGTAAAGCAATATTTAGTCTGCCGATGGAACTTAATAAATTCAAGAACTTGTTCAAACTTTATGAATTGCTTGTAAATTTGTAATTCATGACAATTTTTTGCTAGTAAATACAAAATATTTTGTCTCCAATAAACTGATACACAGAAGTATTTGCTAAAACAAATTGTTTATGTCTATTTTAAATATAATGTTTATGTTATCTAAATCTATCTTCATCAATTCTGATCAACAGCGAGTCCATTTAAGTAATTTGTTCAAAGATGAAAAAATCGCATTCTTCAAATGACCAATGTGTGACACTCAAAATCCAAAAGTTAAAAAAAATGTTAAATTATGGGAACTTTCATTTTAGACGTCAGAAAATCCGATAAGCCTGCCTCGGTAAAAACAACTCAAGTCCGCTTAATTAATTGTTCTTACAGAGAAAAGCTTAATTGAAATAATATTGAATTATAAATCTATAAAATGGAATAAATTTAAATTTTAAATCTTAAAAATTAAACTATTTCAAAAAATTCATTTTAAACTGAATCATTTTCTATTATACACATTAAATATTGAAGAGTATATAAGTGCAAAACTTAAAAATTGAAAAAATTCCAATGTGCATCTTCACAATTGAACTACATATCAATTGAAAAAAACTCTTGACGAATTGTAGAATCTTCATCTGAAAATTTTCAATATAGACCCATTTAAGAAGATGTTTAATATTTCATGAATTTAAACTATAGATATTCAAAATTGAACAATTTGTCGAATTTCCAATTGTAAATATCTTCAAATTAGATCAGTATTGGAAATGGGTAACACCAGAAAGATTCAGAATTCCAGATGCACTCAGAAAAATATTCGTTTTAAATTGCACAAACCGTTTCTTTAACATATTTTTTTCTATTTTACCAAAAATAAATTCAAAATAAATAAAATCATTCTAAATTACAGAAAAAGGTGCATCGGAACAAAAAAACCATTTCTTTGAATCGAAAAAACTTTTCTTAGACTGAGATCAACTTATTAATTTATTTATACACAGATTACTGAAAGCCGTTTAAAATTAAAATTAAAATTGTATGAAAGCAGTGTACCTATTACGATATTTATTTTAATTTATGATCATTAATTATGTTTTATAGAACTTGAAGAACAATTCCGATAATAATGAACGCTAATTGAAATTCAATGAAACTATAATATACTATTTACTCAATTCTTTTATATGATCACTTAGCTTTATATTTTTGACAACAATTTAGAAGATATAAATTCTTTACAAAAGGTCTTAGATATTTTTACTTCCTATTTAATCTCTCGTCAAATCTAGAAAATTAGATGACCAAATATACGGATATATTTAGTAAATAGTGTAAAACCAAAGTCACATAACAAATTATGGATAAATTTGGGGTATTAGTAATTTAAAAAATTTTTAAAATGCTTGGTTTTTTTTGTTGATATTTTTCTGCAGAATAATACAAAAAAATCTGAATAATCATCTAATTATACCGATATTAAAGTCTTCATAGCGTTATTACAATATGCTATTGTAACTACTGAACTTTAACATTATACTATAATTTCGGATACACGGATTTTCTATAGGATTGATTTTTTTAAAATGTTATGTAAAAATATTATTACCAACCCCCTTTAAGGAACAGATTGTAACATTTTTCAGAACCCTCTCCCCTGAAAATACTGTTACGTAATTTATGGATGGCCTCTAACAGAATATTAGATCCATTATTGATAATAAAATAAAATTTTTTTAAAGAACTACTTATTTTATTTTTAGAGTTATTTTGCATAATGTAGAAGGGGAAACTATTACCAAAATTACCTCGTAAAATGAAGGCTATTTATGGGCGATCGTATTGCGCGCATTAATTTGAAATCACCACTAAAGCTGGTTGAAAAGTTGTGCAATGATGCATCCGTTGCGACTCGCTGTCATATAATTCGCGTTTAGGCGACGTCAGTTCGATAGCCTCATTTTCATTCTGAAATGGATACACTCGACCATTTTATTCTATGCTCCATAAAATCTGCAGGAAAATCATCCCTTAGGACGAAATGGTCCGTGGATAAAATGTAAAATGCTAGAACGTAAAACTACCACCTTCCGCCCCCGGCTGTCTCGTTGATATCATCCCTTCGAGGCGACGAGACACTAGGGGTGGAGTGTCTCCCTATGGTATTCTATGGAGGAGGGTCTTAGTGATCTTTACCCCAAAAGAGGGGAACTGAGCTCCTTTAGCCAGAGAACCTTTAAACATCGAGTTTCAATGTCTCACGAAAATTTGATTTCTAAAAGAGAACTTATGAACAATTTAGGCCAATAATTTTCTTTTCTTTTTGCTGTACTTTCTATTCATGCTTCAAAAGAGTTAAACATATTTTTCTTTTTTTAGATAATTAAATTTACAATCCTGGTCGAGTTAATTTTGGGTTTTAAATTCAGCACCGTTGTTAAGGTTCACGCAGCGAAAAATCCATGACGCAAAACTTTTTAGTCGACTTTTTTTGCTGATGAAAGATATTGGACATTGCTGTTCTTGCTGAATTATCGCTGAATATTCATTTTCGAGAGCTTAGTCGGTTTTGGTTAATTAATTGGGTAAACGCCCTAGAGTTGCTGGATTCTAATCAGGTTCGTGTTGTTGAAAATGTATTTTCGCAATAAAATACAATAAATTAAAATAAAATACAATAATGTGAATGTTCTTATTTTTCGTAAACGTTTGTATTTAATGATGGAATCGCCGAAAAGTGTCTTATTTCTAACCACAAATTTTACTTTTTGGTAGAATTATTTTGTAGTTTTCTATTATTTTCAATGATTTCTTCCAAAAATTGAATAAAATTTGTTACCCTGATGAAAAAGTATTTTAACAATAAAGTGCAACAGATTAAGATAAAGTACAACGTTAAATTTGTTTTTTTATGTAAAAATCTGCTATTATTTGTATAATTTTGTAAAAGTGTCCAAGAGCTAACACAAAATGGTAATTATAACAATTTGAATAAATCAAAAAGAAAATACAACTGTTTTGTTAGAATTCGGACACTTTACTCAATTTTACTAGTGATAAACAATTCTTACATAAAATTACAATTTTTTATTCTAGACTTTATTTTAATTTATTGTATATTTAATCTGACACTGCATTTGCGCCAGGGTGCATATTAGGTAGTAGTTTGGGTACGTGCATAGTTAGACATCCAATATAAGGCTTGCTTTGAAGGAGTATTTTGCATATCATAAAGTATGCTTAAATTTCTCAATTTTCACAATGAAGTATAATAAATTTCAGTAAAATACAAGAATTTTAAAATCCTAATTTTTGTAAAAATTGTAATTATTTGTAAAATATGGTAAAACTTGTTGAATAATAGCACAAAATTATAGATTCGAGTAGAATATCAATTTTTTTTTATCTTTAAAAACTGTTGAAAAATTCTGCTATAAATAAACATTTTTGTCACGAATTATTACAAAAAATTACGATAATAAGTATAATTTTGCAATTTTCACATTATTGTACTTTAATTTAATAGTTGTACTTTATTATGAATTAAAGAAAAACTATATTTTATAACCTGTAGATGGTTATGAATTACTTAAAGTTTGTGAAGAGTTCGTTTTAAATTTCTAAGGTCATAACATTAAACCATGAATCTAAGAAAATACCGACAAATGACTCTGTAACAATACAATTGTGATGGACTACCAAAGACTTCCTTTACTACTGAAATTACCTTCGGTTTCCACTTGGAGGACTATATCCCATACTTTTTATAGGATACCTTTTCAAAACGTAGTAATTATAAAAAAAAAGAAATTGATAGATACGCAAGTAGTAAAAGAGGGTTATAGTCACGCACAACTACCAAAGACTTCCATTACTACTGAAATTACTTTCTGTTTTCACTTAGAGGATTACATGCCATACATTTTATGGGATATCTTTTTAAAATGTAGTAATTTGTTTGAAAAATAAATTGAAAGATAGGTAAGTAGTAAAAAGGGTTGCAGTCAGACATCGAAGTAGTAAAAGAACTTTATGGTCAGACATAACGCATATCTTTTTAAGGCTAACATTAGTGGTCATCCATAAATTTTGTAACAAATTTTTTATACCTAAATTTTACCTAAGTAACAAAGTGGGCTGGACCCCTCCCCCCCCCCC
>CAKNWT010254157.1:0-11322 GCA_932066315.1 Andricus coriarius | reverse complement strand
TCAATTTTGAACCAGATAATAAAATTTTTTACCAAAAAAAAAGAATACTTAAACCAAAAATTATTAGTAGACTTTTCAACCGAAAAGTAACAACTTTTAAACAAAAATACTTCGATTTTCTTTTGGTTCTATTAATTCAGTTTACATTTAAGTGTAAAAACGGGGAAAAGAAGGGAATAGGGAAAAGACTGTAAATCCTGCGATAAATAAATAGGAATTTTGATCATTTACAGACTAATGAATAATATTTTAAATGAACATTGGAATTCATTTTTAATACTTTTAAAATATTAGGTTATAACACGAAAAATTTTGCTTAAAAAATAAAGTTAATTTTTCATTGCACTTTTTTTTATTTCAGAATGTACACTTTTAAATTCGGACCACCCATAAATTTAATACTTGAAAAATTTTATGAGGCTACTTAAACACTATTTTTTAAATTTGTGACACTATTAACACTATTTTTCAGTTACGTTTTTTCTATTTATCAATTCCATTATACAGTTATATGCATAAACCAGAAAACTATTAATTATTTTATTTTTTATATTATAAGAATTTTTTTCTATTAGGATGACAAAGAAACCCTCATTGATTTAATTCTTGCTGCTACCTCTCACCCTCTATTTGTCATCTTTGATATTAAAAAAATGGTTTTTTATCCTCAAATATTTTACAAAAACAACTTTTTTCTGTGCTCATAGATATGTTGCAAAACATTTCAATTTATAACGACCCCAAAGCAATTGCTGTTGGTAAATTAAACAGTATTTATAACTGAAATTTTCAAAAAAACAGGCAACAATAATTTTAAAAAAATGTAAGGGCTTAGCTGATTTAGTTTTTTTATTTATCTATAATTATTTAAACCTATATTTATTGGACGAGTTGGAAAAAAATTCGGTTTAAAGCAGCTACCATCTGTTTTTTTCATTTAAAACATTTTTCCGATTTATTTTCGTTTATTGATAAACGATTTTTTCGAAGTTTTAAACTAGGAGTAGAAGATTTATTGAGTCTCTGATTTTACCAGAGGTCTTTGAACCTCTAAAAATAATTTCATCGAAAAATGACGTATTTTTAGTTTTTCTTTCAATAAAAGAAAATTGATTCGCGGAAAAAAGGCTCAATTTAAGTATTTAGTTTAAGTCTTAAGATTACTGAAAAGTATTAATTATGTATTGTATTTTGTTAAGCATCAATGCGACCAAAAAAATGTACTAATTGAATTAATTCATTTTTTCGAGAAAGTCACGTATAGGTAAGTAGTTAATGGTCTCATTTTTCTTGCACTAATTGTCACTTTAAACCTTAACACGTTATCTCTAAAAAAATTAAAATTAATTAACAATTCAATTTGAAATTAAGCAACATAATAAAGAGTCTTCATTACCTGTGAAGACGTTAAGAGGATTGTGGTTAACAGAATGTACAGCAATTAAGCGATACCGTTAAATTCTTGAAGTTTATATAATTTATCTCTGTAACATCTCTCGAAATGAAGGTAAGGCATTCTTCTCTTGAGATTTGCGAGTCTGTATAAGAACAGGGATATTATATAAGGTATCATAATTTTTGCAGCGTTCCTTTCGCGTCGACGTTGCTTGCTTGCTTGAAGTTCAAATAAAACTGAACGTGATGGGGCAAAAAAAAAGAACAAAAAATATCCAGACAGCAGTTATGCACTGACGCACGTGCTGACAATTTTTTTTGTTTAATCACAATACTATATAGTCTATTGTTAGCGTCTTTTAACTCCACTCGACCCCCTGTTGAGTTCGAAAATAGATAAATGGCGCTTAAAAAAAGGAGGAAAAGATATGTAACTACAAAATCCCAACTTCGAAATTCTCTGACTTTCCCTGACTTTTCCCTAACCAATTTTTCATTTTCCCTGACCTTTATCTCTTAGAAGGTCATTAATTTGAATGAAAAAAAGTTTGTTTCCCAAAAAAATGAAGTTTCCATTACTGAGATTACTTTTCTATCGAAAAACACGAATTTCCAACAAAATACATAAATTTTCAACTAAATAGTTTAATTTTTAACGAAGAAGATTAAATTTCTACCAAAACGACGAATTTTCAACTGAATAACGGAATTTTCAACGAAAACATATACATTTTAAATAAAAAATGTACTTGAATTTTCAGTTTAAAGAATTAATTTTCAATCAAGAAAAACGAATTTTCAACAATATAGTTAAATTTTCGACCGAATAAATCAATTTTCAACCAAAAAGATGAAGTTTTAACTAATGAGATGATTTTTCTAGCAAAAAAGACTAATTTTTAACCAAGAAGATTAATTTTATACCAAAAAACATGAATTTTGATCAAAAGACATGAATTTTTGGCGAGGTAGTAGTTGAATTTTTAACAAAAAAGATTTATTCTGAACCAAAAAATATAATAGTTGATACTTCAACCAAAACAACAACTTTTTATTTTAAACAAAAAAAAATTTAATTCAACCAAAAAAAAAAGGAATGTTTAAACGAAAAAGACGAATTTTTAACAAAATGCATAAATTTTTGACCGAATAGTTGAATTTTTAACCAAGAGGATTACATTTCTATTAAAAAATACGAGTTTTCAACCAAATAGCGACATTTTCAACTAAAAAAAAAAAAAATTCAATAAAAAACAAAACTGAATTTTCAGTTTAAAAAATTAATTTTTAATAAGAAGAAACGAATTTTCAACCAAATAGTTAAATTTTTAACCAAAGAAATCAATTTTCAATCAAAAAGATGAAGCTTCAACCAATGAGATTACTTTCCTACAAAAAAAAACTAATTTTAAACAAAATATTTGAATTTTCAACCCTCCGAGAACACACCTATTTTTTCGATCACGGAGAACACTCTGGGTTAAGAAGAAGATTAATGTTCGACCAAAAAAGATGAATTTTGATAAATATACACGAATTTTTAACCACATAGTTGAATTTTTAACAAAAAATATGGATTTTCAAGAAAAAACTGAATAGTTAAATTTTCAGTTAAAAAATTAATTTTGAACAACGAATTTTTTCCAGAAAATAGTTAAATTTTCAACAAAAAAGAGTTTTCAACTAAAATGATGCATCATCAACCAAAAAAGTGAATTTTTAACAAAGTAATTCCGCTTTAAAATTAAAAGTTGAATTTTCAACCAAAAAAGATTAATTCTCAACGAAAAATGAAATAGTTGATATTTTCAGCAACAAAAAATATTCTCGTTTTAAACAAAAGCAGTCTAATTCAACCAAAAAAGAGGAATTTTTAAATGAAAAGGACGAATTTTCAACAAAATAGTTAAACTTTCAAGCAAGAAGACTAATTTTCTACCAAAAAAGATCAATTATGATCAAAATACATCAATTTTAACCAAATAGTTATATTTAAAAAAAAATATGGATTTTCAACACAAAATTTAGTAGCTATATTTTTTATAAAAATAATTTTCAACAGCAAATTAATTTTTTCAAGGAAATAGTTAAATTTCCAACAAGAAAAAAGGGGTTTTCAACTTAAATAATGAATCATCAACCGAAAAAATGAATTTTTAACGAAGTAGTTCCACCATCAAATAAGTAGTTTAATTTTCAACCAAGAAGAGTAATTTTCTACCAAAAAAAGATGAATTTTAATCAAAATACATGAATTTTTAACCAAATAGTTGAATTTTTTATAAAAAATATGGATATTCTACATTAAATTGAATAGTTAAATTTTCAATTAAAAAAAGTAATTGTTGGGCTGCGTCCAGTCTTCATGAAAAATTGGGACAGTTGGAAATGGGGATGAACAAATATCGCCGCAAAAATTTGTCTAAAATTTGTAAAACATTTTCCTTCAGAGCTGTTAAATAAAATACAAGTAAAAATGGTGTAAATAATAATTTTTTTTATTAGTCCCAAATATCGGGACGACGAGACATTTTGTAAAGTGTCGAATCATCAACCATAAAAAGTGAATTTTTAACAAAGTAGTTTTACTTTCAAATAAGTTATTCAATTTTCAACGAAAAAAGATGAATTTTCAACGAAAATATGTAATAGTGATCAATTCAACAACATTTTTTTATTTTAAACAAAAAACAGTTTAATTCAACCAAAAAAGAGGAAATATCAACAGAATATTTGAATCCTCAGCCAAAACTGATTAATTTTCAACATTTTGAACAACAACAAAATTTAATTTGTACGATACGAGATGAATTTTGTAACCAAAAATAAGAATGGACAAAAAAGATGCATTTTTTAACCAATAAAGATTTTTCAGCCAACGTAAAAAGAAAACTTTAATTCAAAGCGTTGAGTGTTCGTGCCAAAAAGAAAAATTTTCTACAAAACCGTTGAATTGTCAACAAAAAAGTTCATTTTCAACCAAATAGTATTTATTTGTATATAAATAGGATTTATTTATATATTAGAATTTAAACGAAATAAAATGACTGCGTTTGACAAAATTGTACAATTTTCAACAAAATAATCAAAATAACTTCAACTCCAGTTTATCAAAAATTCTCAGAGTCTTTCAGGAATCCCTGACTTTCCAGAATTTTCGGACCTGTAGCAACCCAGCTGAATTTATTTTTTGACGTTTTTTTAATGATTTTATTGATTACCTGGCTGGAGACTGCAAAAAATTGACAATGTTAAAATTATGGTCAATAGTGCCTTACTTTGAGCCAATTGTGATCAGTCGAAAGATCTTTTTGTTGAAAATTTGGTGCGTTCTCGGACACATTATTATTGTCTTGTAAGGTGGACTTAGAATAAGTGTATGAATTTAATCAAAACTAAAGATAACCCGCGGCTGCGTCTGACTTTACCAGAAGACTCGCATTTGCCTGGACGTTTTCGCCTGGGGAAGGGAAAACTGCAGAAAACCACCTACCGAGTTCAGCCGGGTTCAGTCGAAATATCCTGGACACATTTTTTTCAGAAAACCCGATTTTAATCAATTAACTTTTTAAAAGGCCTATTTAGTATAGCAAAATGTAGAATTTCAATTGAAAACTGTGATAAAAATTACTATTTATACTCATTTATTATGTGGCCCTGTAAAAAAAAATTCCCATTTTTTTCTTTAATTTTAGGACCAGGGGTTCGATTATTTATAATTTCATATTTAGCATCATATTTTTTAGATGCTATTGTTTTTGGTTTAAATTTCAAGTCTTATTTAACAATAAAAACAATGAAATGTGAAAAATGAAAAGTGAAATGTGGTATGTGAAGGCTTGTTGATCCTGGGGCCCAAATTTGGAACAATATGACCTGGCCAGACACGCATTTCCCAATAAATATGTCCTTATAAAGAAAAGACAGAAATATTGAAATAAAAAAAAATCTCAATCTTTGGATGAGAAAAAATTTCGACATGAAAGAAAGAAGAAATGAGGAGTGCATCTCTCGTATTCAGAGATCGCGAAGATATGCTGTAATACCGTGACGCGTGACTAATTGCTATTGCATCCATGCCACGGCTAATCGTCATTTATTTTTATTATCTCGACGCCTTCACCTTGGGCCGAGATATAAAAAGCACAGTTGCATACTATCGAAATTGTTTCGCGTCTCCTCGTCCCTGTAAAACTACTTATTTTGTACTTACTTATTATTATTATAAAAATTATACATACTAATTATGCCCATATCTTTATTTACGATAATTATTTTAACGTACATCTCAGTAATTGTTTCCCAACTTATCTGAAAAATACTGCTTGATTGAGTGTAAAATAAGAGGCTTTAATTATGAATTTCAAAATAATATATCTGAAATCCATTAAAGATATATGGTTAATGGGGGGAAAAAGATAGACGAATTATGAAATTCTGGTTTTTATGCATGCGGGATTAACGGTAGGAATTTACATAAATAATAATCATTTACGAGGAAAAACAATGTTGCCAGTAAAAATAGCAAAATAGGGGAAATGGGCCAAGTACACTTATCACATATTTTCCAAGATCCTTGAGCTGAAATAGTTAAAAACGAGTATTTTTTAATATTTCTCGACACTAAATGAGAGAAGTTTCGCGAACTATTCAAATTATTTAAATTATTTAAATTTGAGGTTTTTATATAATATTATTAGAGATTTCATCAGAGGAAACTGATAATCAAATCAATAATTATAAACCAAATTTCGAAAAACAATTTCTTTTCACCCATATCTTAACTATGTTACCAATTTTAGGGCCCCCCCCCCCCCCCCGGCCCGCGTAGCCCAAAATTCTATTACAAAAATAGGAAGGAGGGTGATTTTTCACAATAATGGACAAATAAATTCTTTCAAATAAACTTAATGTAAATACTATATTGAATGTAATATGAAACAGTTTAAAATTCTAAGATTTGAAGTTGAAAAATATATTGAACTTTCAACAAACAAGATTAATTTTCTAACCAAATAGACGAATTTTCAATACAATACATGAATTTTCTGCCAAATAGTTGAATTTTCAAGTTATAGAGGATAGGTTTCTAACCAAAAATGAAATAGTGCATTTTTCTAATAAAAAAACAAATTTTCAAACAAAAAAGTTTAATTTAAAACCAAAGATGTGAATCTTAGAAAAAATTTTTTTTTAACGAAACTGGTTCAACTTCCAAACAAGTATTTAAATTTTAAACTAAAAAAGATGAATTTTTGACCAAATAGTTCAATTATCAAGAAAAAATGAATTTTCCAGCATGAAGATTAGTGTTCTACCAAAAAACACGATTTTTTAAACAAAATTGTTGAATTTCAAAGCCGAAAGGACGAATTATCTACCAAACGGTTGAATTTTCAACCTAAAAATATTATTTATTAACAGAAATTTGATTTTCTACGAAAAAGTTAAATTTTCCTAATATTAGTTTAATTTTTGACCATATAGTTAAATTAAACCCAAAAATATGAATTTTTAACCAAAAAGTTTATTTTAAACCGAATAGTTTAATTTTCTGCCGAATTTGAGAATCATCAACCAAACCAGAGTAATTTAGAACCAAACAGTTGCATTTGTAACCAAAAAGGATGAATTTTCAACCAAAAATAGAATAGTTATATTTTAAGTTGAAAAAATTAATCTTAACTAAAAAAAAGAATTTTAAACAAAATAGTTACATTTTCAACGAAAGAGACGAATTTTCAACTAAAATGACGAATTAAAAAAAAAAAAGAATTTTCAACTAATTTTTTTCCAACCAATTAGCTGAATTTCTGACCAAAAAAGATGACTTTTTAACAAAATAGTTGCATCTTCAACAAAGCAATCAAATTTTCAACCAAATACTAGAATTTTTAAACAAACGAGATGAATTCCGAACTGAAAATGTAATAGTAGACTTTTCAAAAGAAAAGAAGAATTCTTTAAATTTTATCATCAGGTAAAGTACTAAACATTTTCTAAGTTCGTAACGATACTTCCACTGATCCCTCCCCCCTGTTACCAATCGTACTTTATGACGCCCCCCCCCCGCATTGGGGTTACCTAGTTTAATAAAATAATAAATATAAATGAAATGTAACCGTGATGCGCAAAACCATAATTCTCAAGTTGTAAGGCCCAAAGTCATAAGTCCCAAGTTGTAAGGCCTAAAATTATAAGTCCGAGGATGATTATCAGTCCATGAATGAGTTCAAATCCGTGAGCCCCAACTCTATAAGTCCTGAGTTGTAAGGCCCAAAGTCATAAGTCCCAAAACATAAGGCCCAAAAATATAAGGCCCAAATTCACCTAAAGTATCAGGGTTTCGACTCGGGTATATAAAAACCTAAAAAAGAGGTAAAATGGAATAAAAATTATTATGCTTTTATTATTCGAAGTGAATTAAAATTGAGGATTTTCTTCTTGACGGGGGAATATGAACTATCTAAAAGAGCAAGTGGATCAGAGCGATGCCGCATTGATAGTAAATTGCCTTTTGCAATACCATGTCATTAGTCAGTCAGTCGCTTGGCGGCAGAATCTCTGTTAGCCAAGCGTCGCTCTTCTTACGACGGAGAAAAATTACTCTTTAACTATTACCCTGCTCCTTCCTTTCTTACAAAGGACAGTGATAAATTAACGTCTCCTGCGAGGCGAAGTCACAAGAAATCAAATTTCAAGATCGGCTAAAGTTCATCTAGTCTAGAAAATTCTAGGATTTTATTCTCAATTGGTAAAAAATAGCAATTAAATGCAACCAGGGTCCATAAAGATATATAGCTTTTCGATTTTTTATCATCTTTCTATATTATGAAAAGATCTCACCGCCATCGCTGTCGCTGTTTCAGGAATCTAGGATGTTTTTAGAAAATATTGTACTAAATATACTACCCTAACAAAAAAGATATATCCTATGTACCACATTACCCGATGTATCATATTACCGCATGTGTCATATTACCACATGTGTCATATTGCCCCATGTGCCATATTACCCCAAATATACTACCCTTACCATAAAATAGACCCGATGTTCCACATTATCCTACGAACCACGTTATCTCATGTGCCATATTACCTCATGTCTGCCGTACTTTTGAAGAAAGGTTCTATGTACGTTTTGTCGTAAAACATAGACCCTATGTTCTACAATACCCCATGTCCCACATTACCACGTTCCAAATTACCCCATGTGCTATATTTCCTGGTGTTCTATTTTATCCCAAGTATACTACCCTAATCAAGAGCATAGACCCTGTATGCCACGTTACTATTTGCCATACATTACTTTGTGTCCCACATAACCCCGTGTCTCACATCACCTTATGTGTCATATTATACCGTTTTCCATATTAGCCCAAATATACTCCCCTAACCAAAAACATAAACCCTATGTGCCACATTTGCCTCATGTACCATGTTACCCCATATGTCATATTACCTCATGTCTGCCGTACTTGTGAAGAAAGACTCTATCTATGTTTTGCTGTAAACCATAGATCCTATGTGCCACGATAACCCATGTCCAACATTATCCCGCCTTTCACATTACCCCATGTTCCACATTACCCCGTGTTCCATATTACCCCAAATATACTACCCCAACCAAAAGATTTTACGTTTTTTTAATTTTGCTATTTTTAAGTGCTTTCCATTATATTTTTAATTTACATTTTCCCGATGCTTCAGACTAGAATACTAGTTATTCTGACATTTTCCGAAATTCTTTGAAATCTTCTATAATATCTTAAGAAATATTTTGGATGCATCCAAACTAAATAAATTATATATATATTATGTATGTATACCTCGCGAATAACTTTTGTAGTGAAAATTCTAATTGATTTAAAAAATTAATTTTAAAATTTATACTAGTTTTTTAATATTTAGTTTTCGTCTTGCAAATTGATTTCTGTATTTTGAAAGTTTGAATATTTCCAGTTTAATATCTTTTCAAATTATAATTTTTCGTATTTGATTATTGGGTTTATTTAAAAATGTTAAGCTTAATTATTTTCAACTCAGACTCAGACAATTACTAAGAAATAAAGAAATTTTCATAAGATTGTTTGGTAAATATTAGTTAAACTGTTTGTAATACATTTTTTATTGCTGGTGATTATCTGTAAGGCTACGAACATTTTAAGATGAAAATGAAAATAATCAGAGAGGTAGTTTTTGGAAAAAGCCGATTTCTGTATTTAATTAAACGAAGAATAGTTTGCTTATGGGCATTTTGAAAATTATATTACTTTTAATTGTTATTCCTAACTGTTAATTATAAGTCGCAATAAAATTTTAAACTACCACAATACAATATTTTATCTTATTCAAATTTTGTCATTCTATATTATTTAATTAAACAAACCTAATCTTTTCAGAAAGCGTCCTTCTGATGATTTTCATCTTGAAATATTCTTGGGGTAACAGACAACGAATTTCAATAAAAAAATCGATTTAAACCTTTTTTAATCAATATTTAACATATTACCATAAAATATCAAAAAGTCCCATTTACTTGGAACTTATATTTAAACTTGGTTCAGCACCATCATATGAAACTTTCTAATCTTTAAACTTCGTTATCCGAAAAATCGGTATGTTTTATATTTGGCTGATGGAAAACTTAGAAATATTGTCAAATTTTCAGATTGGCAAACTTTTCGTATACTCATATTACTAAAAGTATTTGTAAAATAAAAAAATTTTCATTGGAGAGTAAGCTAACTTAGGTAAAAATATAATATTTAGAAATTAAAATTGTAAACATAATAACTTACATAAATGACCCATTTATGACCCTTAAAAAGGTATCCTGCTCTATAAAGAGAAAACTCAATTCTCCTCCGATTTCGGGAAACTCACACTTTACAGGAAATGTGAAAATTTGCATAGCTATGAATGGTATAGGCTTGGTGATTTTTCTATAAAATAATAAAATGCAAGTAAACTCGTATCAGCTTTTTTGATATGTAAATCTTGTTTCCGGTAAATTTTTTTTTACCCTTTTAAACTCTTGTGTATTTTATTGGACCGCAAAACAGCAAAACGAGAGGCGACCGCAAGGCGCCTTTGGTGATTAGGGACACCCACGTGTCTCGCTGCCGTACCTTTCCTTCTTCCTTTTTCTCTCATTACAGTATAATTAGCCAATTGTGCTACTTAACGGGATAAAATTTCAGTAGTCTTAAAAAAAATATTTCAAGTGCCCGTAAGGAGCCGTCCATGAACTGCGTTACCAATTTTTGTCCCCCCCCCCCCCTACAAAAGTAACGTAGCCTAAAATTCCCTCAAAGCAGGGAAAATAGAATGGTTTTTCATGAAAATAGGGGAATAATAGTGGAATAAATTCTTTTAAGTAAAATTAATTTTAATTCGATATTGAGTTCAATATGTAACATTTTAAAATTCTCAGATTCCAAGTCGAAATAGATTGAATTTTTAACAAAGTAGTTGCATTTTCATCCAAAAAATATTTTCTACCAAAATAGATGAATTTTTAAACAAAAACAGCGAATTTTCAACAACGAAATTCATTTTTAACAACACAATTGCATTAGTAACCAAATAGTTGAACTTTCAAGTAAAACCAAAGGAATTAAAAAAAATAGTCGAACTTTTAACCAAATAGTTAAATTTTCAAGCCAAATACACGATTTTTTTCTCAGACAGTTGTATTTTCAATGAAAAAAGATGTTCTACCAAAATAGATGAATTTCCAACCCAAAACAACATAGAAAAAGAATTTTCAACAAAATTGTTGAAATTTTAACCAAATAGTTTGATTTTTAAGTCGAGAAGACGTTTTTTTTAAGCCCGTTGAATTTTAAACCCGAAAAGTTGAATTTTAATGCAAAAAAGTTCATTTTGAACCAAGAAAGATGACTTTTCTACCATAAAAGATGA
>CAKNWT010254152.1:0-11851 GCA_932066315.1 Andricus coriarius | reverse complement strand
TTTTAGTTAAAAAATCAAATTTTCAACGAAATAGGTAAATTTACAATCGAAGATCAACCAAAGACAGTTGATTATTCAAAAAATACAAGAATTCTTAGCGCAAAATTAAATAGTTAATATTTCAGCAAAAAAGAAAAAGAAAATGAATTTGCAACCAAAAAGTTGAATTTGCAACAAAATATGTGAGTTTTTAACTATATCGTTGAATTTTGTGCTAAAAAAGAAAATGATCAAATATTGATATTCAATGTTATATTACCATTACACAAAAAATTAGTCATTTCTGTTCAGCAGAAAACCAATTGGAAAACAAATTTGTTCTTTTTTAAGGGAGAAAAAATTCCAGGACCATGAGCAAAATTCAAGGACTTTTCCAGATTTTTTTCAAGTAGAGAAAAATTCAAGGATTTTTCCAGGTTGTCAAGGATTTCCAGGACGATAGACATCCTGCTTTACTGAAAATTGTAGTTTAATGACTTCGAAATAATGGACGCTACATCCGTTTGATTATTAATGTTTTCCGACAATTTTCTCGACTTCAGATAATGTTTTCAATTTTTACCAAACCACATATAATTATTTATTTTGTTTTTTCGACTTTCTTTATATAACTTTTGTCATTTTACTAAATTTTATATGATTATTTTGACACCATAATAAAATGTGTTTTTTTGTTAAGACTGTAAAAACAAAAAATTTGATTATTTGGTTTTTAACCATCAGAGGCCATACCTCTCTCCAGTAACGTGAAGGCCATACGGGTGCAAATCTGGTTATCACGATTTTAATTGTTTATATTCTTGCAATTTTCATTTTAAGAACACATAAGGTATATGATTTCGGCGTTAAATTTCTTCGGGAATTAAAATATTTTATTACAAAAACTCTTAAATTGAAGTATCACATAAAATTGTTTATTCGATAAATTATACTTTAACTATTTTTAATAGGTACTTGAAAAAATGATAGTTTTAAAAAGGTAAAAAAGTCATGTCCAGTTCAAAAAATGTGTTTCTTTAAAAAATTTGGTACATAATACATCCATTATTGATTGAAATAAAATATACACATACGAAATCCATTATTGATTGAAATTAAATATACACATATGCATACATATATATGCCGCGAGTCGCCTGCTTTGTTGTTGATGCCCAATGACGAGGTTAGGATCTACGAGACACCACGGGGAAGAAAGTAAATCATAAAAAAAGTAAATTCTTACGTATTAGGCGCTAATAATTGCAGAAATTCTATTTATCGTGTCCGTTAAAAAAAATTAGCAGAACCTCATTTGTGACGCCGAGGCCAAACGGATGCAAATTTGGCCTAAGGTAACTTTTCGGCGTTTGCAGCGGAGCAGCTGTAGAGCGACTGACGCCAATCTGTTGCTCGACGGTTAGGCCAAAGTATAGACATAATTACCGTACAAGATAGGGAGCTCTGCAGTACGTGCCCTGAGAGGGAGGGACATTTGAAATTTTCGGCCTGCGCGATTTGCACCCGTATGGCCTCTGAGGGCTAAATACGAAATTCGTCAGAATAATAGAAATCAGTTGCACTTTCCTGTAATGCTGGTTGTAATGTATTGCATTTATTTGTAGATTTATGTGAAAAAGGTTGTAGTTTTTTGTACTTTCTTGTAAAAATTTTTCCACCATGGCCCTTATCTAGTTTGCAGCAGTGAATTAAAATAAAATGTTCCTCTGCAGTCAGTGCTTTCCTGGCAGTTCAATAACCGTGGATATAATCTTGGCGGACGACGGGACGACGATCCTTAGGGTTCGGCTAAAGGAATCGAGTCGCTGGATATACCCGAGGGGTTAGTCTTGATGCTCGTGACGTGGCCCATAAGGAGTCCCGAATCCCGACATATCTTTACCGAATACCGAACATATTGCCCCCGGGAGAGATCTACGAGCTTGATTATCTCCCTCATCCTTTCGAATCCTCTAGCACCTAATATATCCAAAACCTACAACTACTTTCGTATACATTTTATACTTTTTTAACATTATGTTTTTTAATCAGATCAAAGTTGCATATGGTCCTGAAGCCGTTAGAAAGGTTAAATTGTGGTGTGATATCAACGAAAAATGAAGATGCAGTATCCTTCAAAAAAGGTTTTTGATTGAATGTCGAAAAATTGATGTTTTACCTAAAAAAATATTTTTCTTGGATAACAAATTTCGAGATTTTGCTTCTCACAGTAATTTTTGCAATAGACAATTTGAACATAATTTAAAGAATTACAAACTCTCAATGTTGAATTTACTGATCAAGGATGTTTCAAATTATTTCAATTTTTTAAAAGTAAAAACTTCCAGAATTAGAAGTGAATTAGAAGCATGTTTACAACAAGATAAAAATATAGATCTTTTAAAACATCAAATTTTCCTTAATCGAAGATTTTTAAACAATGATAAATAACATGAGAACAAACTAATGTTCAAGAGCAAAATTTAAATTTACACAAGATTTTTGCTGAAGAAGATAGGGATGCTTGATTTGTAAATTTGGCAGATATTCAAATTCCTAATTCAGTTACAGATATTCTCAGATAAGCTAAAGGTTTTAGTAACCATGTGATAAAAAGTAAATCGAAACAAATTATGGAAATAGTGAAAGATTTTGATTCAAGCATACACAAAATTTCAATATCAGATCAACAAGATTTCCGAAACAAGGTTTTGCACTTGTCAAAGAGCTTTGTTGATAAGAATTGTTTGCACATTAGTAGCGTTGGTCGTAAAATTTTTAAGGGTTTCATGATAACAAAAAGTTTCCTTATAAATAACCCTGATATAATTTGCATGAATGCTCTCTCTAAATCTGAATTAGTAGAAAACTACTAATTGGTAGTAGTTTTCTACTGATTCAAATAGTGCCGATTCGTTTACTAGTATAATAAGTAAAAATCTACTATTTCAATGAGTAAGAATAACTGACTAAATGAATTAGTAACTATATCTACAAAAGGAAGTGGTAATGCTACTACTAAATGTCTAGTGCTGCTTATTCAGATATTGCCAAATAACTGACACATTTTATTTTTCACGATTATTATAATCTTTATTTCTTATTTTGCATTAAATTTTATTCTCAGCTACCGTGAAAAATGTATCATTTCAATAAATTCATCTAATTACAATTCATAACATGCATTGGCATTGAAACAAAAGTATTTTCATTGTCTTGTTCTTATAATTTTAAAAATCACATCCTATTTTAAAAAAATTGTTACTAAACATTTTATTGCAACTTGTGTCGTTTTTCCATAATTTTAATGTATTTTTAATTATATTTAATGTTATTTTTTATTATTTAGACTAAAAATACGTATCATAGCCTAAGGTGGTCTTAAGAAAATTTGTGGATATAATTTAGGCCAAAAATTTTGTTGAATAAAATGTCATTATTTTCGTCTCTTGTGTCGTTTTTCCAAAAATTTAATTCTTTTACATTTAATCTTATATTTTACGATCAAAAGAAAGTCTACTTGTCCTATCTGAAAATGACTAATAACAAACTTGTAGATCCTTTTTGGGTTAACAACTTTTATAGATTAATTTTTTTCGTATCTTGTGTAGCTTTTCAAAAAAATTTAATTTTTTTTTACTTCGAATGTTATCTTTTATGATTAGAACTAAAACTACGCATCATATCAAAAAATTATTGATGACAAATTTTGATGAGTTTTTAATCTTTTTCGGGAGAGCAACTTTTGTCTATTCATATTTTCCATAGCATGCGTCCTTTGACCAAAAAATTAATTTTTAAATTTTTAATATAGTTTTTTACGAATAAAACAGAAACTACGCATCCTATCAAAAAATGATTTATAACAAATTTATGATGAGAATGTAATAATTCATTATTTTTTGTACCAACAAAATTTGAATTTTCGATTTTTTAAGAAAAATTAAAAAGTCGTTATGACAATCTTGTAGGGCTATAAAAAAGTAACGTTTTTCTTCTCTTGACTTTTTTTCATATGTTATTTTTAGTTGTAAATTGACAAATTTGTTGAAAATTCGTTTTCTTTGATAAAAAATTAATCTTCTTGGTACAATATTCATCTCTTTGGTTTAAAATTGAACTATTATGCTGAAATTTTGTTTTTGTTTAAGTTAACTTATGTTGAACATTCATAATTTTAGTTAAAAACTTACATCTTTCGTTGAAAATACATATCTTTTCTTGAAAATTTGACTATTTTGATGACAATTCTTTTCAATAAATATTTAACCATTCAATTTTTTCAAAATGTTTCTTTTTTTAGTTGTATATTCAACTATTTGTTCAAAAGTTAAACAACTTCGCTAAAAGTTTATTTGTTTGGTTGATAATTTAACTATGTTGTTTAAAATTAGGTTTTTTGTTGAAAATTAATTTTCAAACTGAAAGTTCAAGTATTATATTTTTAATATAAATTTATATCGTTTAATTAAAGATTTAAATATTTGGCTAAACATGTCTCTTTTTTGTTGGAAAGTCATAAATTGTTTTGAAGATACGTTTTTTTCGGTATTTACAAATTGAACGACTTGGTTAAGAATTAAACTCTTTTGTTAGAAATTTATTATTTTGGCTGATGATTCATCATCTTTGTTGGAAATTCATCTCTTAAAAAAATCTTTTCCATTAGTTAAAAATGAATTTTGTTGTTGAAAATTCAACGTCTTCTAAAACATTTTCTGTTTGTCTTAGGATGTTGTCAATTTTTCTCCTACCCTAAAATTTGAATTATTGCAAAACATTTCTTGTTTTAAAAATGTTATATCTGTCATGCATTTTGGATTCCCAAAAGTGGATCAGTTTGATCTGAAGTTTGTTATTATGTTATTTATTGTCTTAATAAATATACTGGAAAAATGAGGCATTATGAGAATATAATTTTTTGTTTCCGAGGAAAAGACTTCAATAAAGTTTTTGTACCTCAGAATCACTTTGGGTGCTTTTAAGGAATATAAATAATCAGATAAGGGTTAAGGCTTATTGTTATAAACAAATTATATTAACAAAAATAATTGAATGAGGAGCTTAACGGCAGAAAAAACTGTTTCTTGACTAAAAGTGCGCAAGTACTTTATATAAATAACACATCTGACAAATTATTACCAAATATTAACAATTAATATTGTTCTAAACAAATAATTGCACAAGTTGTACATTTTTTCATCTTTTTTGTAAGTATCTTATCAAACTAGTTCCTAAGCATGCTTAAATTGATTTTTAATCACACAAATGTATAATTATGAACTATTTCTTGTTGTTGATAATAAAAAATGTTTATGACAATAGCAATTGTTAATATTTAACAATTGTTTATTGCACGTGTATTATTTCCATAAGATACCCTAGCATTTTTCGTAAACAAAACTTTTTTTTTCTTCCGTTGAGCTCCTCATCCAAGTATTTGGTAATATAATTGTTTATAATAATTATCTCAAATCCTAAATTAATTAATTATATTCCTTAAGTGTTAATGGATATATTTTGATTTACAAAAACCTTATTCAAGTCTTTTCCTCGGCGATACAAAACAATATTCTTAAAATTTCTCATTTTTCCAGTATATTTATTTATACAATAAATAAAATAAGGATATGTTAAGCAAATAATAATTTATAGACGTTTTTTTCTATTTAGCGATGTGCATTTTGAAAAAATATCAGAAACAGTTATGAATTGAATTTTCAGTCGATTTTGAACAGTAAATTACAAATTTGGACCATTCTGCGCTGCGTCAATATGGCTGTCTAACTAAACATGGACCTTTACTACTTTTTAATAACACAGCGAGCAATACATTTCCTAAATATTAGAGTTCCAAGAAGGTCTAGCGATTTCGATAAAACTTGGTGAAACTTTAGTGTTGGATGATAGAAGTTTATGGTTAAATTGGTTTTCAAAACTTTTTTAAATTGAGGGCGTTACAGGATTTTGAATTTTAATACCCGACTCATAAAAGCATCATATCTCCCAAACCGTTGAATGAATTTTATTGATTTTCGCGGGTCTATCATATAATTTATAGGCTTTTTAAATAAAATTCAAAAACCATTTTTGATTTAATTGTTAGTTAAAAAGCAACGACGGACAGGCGATTTTTGAATTGTTATTGTTAAAAATTGTATGTTAATGCAAATAGCAAACAAACGTCGATTCTTTTCTTATTCTTCTATTATTTTGTAAACAAATTTTCTATGTCCAGTATCTCTTTCTTTTCACGCCCAGTGGTGTACGGAAGCAAAAATGTTAGATAAGTGATGTTATTTGTTATAAACAAATTATAATACCAAATAGTGAACATAATGGATTCTTCGTTTTCAAAGTAATATTTAAAAGATAAAATTACTTGCTTTTATCGGTAAGGTGTATTTGATCATAAATATCTATCATTCGATATTATTTTTTAAGTTTAAGAAACAAATTATATAAATGAATACACATTATGGATGTTATACAGGGTGTCCCACCACCTGTTGGACAACGGGTAATGGTGTATAGAAAACAAAAAAATAAGACAAAAACAGTTACGAAGATTCTCCATGTGAAAGAGCCAATACATTTTTTAATTAAAAATAGTCACAAAATCCACCATCAGAAAGCTCTACTTTATGTTTCCAACCCCATAATAATATTGAGCAGCCCAAAAACTCACCCCTAGTACTTTTAATGAAATAGTTCAGAAGTTACTCCACGGAAAACAGCTAATACATTTTTATATTAATTATAGTCACAAAGTTCACCTTCAGAAAACGCTAGATTATGTTTTTATCCTTATAATAATATTAAACTACCCCCAAAATCCACCCCTAGTACTTTTCACGAAACAGTTCAGGTATTTCTCCATGTAAAACAGCCAATCAATTTTTTTATTGAAAATAGTCACAAAATTCACCTTCAGAACAATTATTACATGTCCAATAATTTTTTACCCACATTATGATGGAGTACCTTTAATATTAGATGTTGTTTAATATCATTATGGGGTTGGGAACATAACTTGGAGTTTCAAAAAAGTGAATTTGTATATTTTTTTCAATTTAAAAATATCTGGCCTGTTTCACATCAAATAACTTCTGAACTGTTTCGTGAAAAGTACTAGGGGTGGATTTTGTGGGCTCCTTAATATTATTATGGGGTTAAGAACATAAAGTGGAGTTTTTTTAAGAAAAATTTTCTGACTATTTTCGACTTAAAAATGTATTGGCTATTTTACATGGAGAATCTTTGCAACTGTTCCGTGAAAAGTATTAGGGGTGGATTTTGGGGGCTCCTTAATATTAATATGGGGTTGAGAACATAGTCAAGATCTTTCTGAAAGTAAATTTTTGCGCTATTTTTTATTTAAAAATTTATTAGCTGTTTTACATGGACAGTCTTCAGAATTGTTGCGTTAAAAGTAGAAGAGGTGGATTTTAGGGGCTTCCTAATATTATTATGGGGTTGGGAACATAATCTGGAGTATTCTGAATGAGAGTTTAGTGACTATTTTCAATGTAAAAACTTATTGGCTCTTTTTCATGGAGTAACTTCTTAACTGCTTCGTGAAAAGTACTAGGGGTGGATTTTGGGGGCTGCCTAATATTATTATGGGGTTAGGAACATAACCTGGATTTTTCTGAATGTGATTTTTTTTCTTTAATTAAAAAATGTATTGGTTGTTTTAAATGGAGAATCTTCGCAACTCTTTCGTCAAAAGTACTAGTGGTGGATTTTGGGGGCTACTTAATATTAATATGGGGTTGGGAATGTGTACTGAAGTTTTCTGAAGGTGAATTTTGTGACTATTTTTGATTAAAAAATGTATTGTCTGTCTCACATAATGAATCTTTGCAACTGTTGCGTAAAAAGTACTAAGGGTGGTTTTTTTTTAAATATTATTATGGGGTTGAAACCATAACCTAGCGTTTTATGAATATGAGTTTAGTGACTATTTTCAATTTAGAAATTTATTGGCTGTTTTACATGGAGTAATTTCTGAACAGTTTCGTGAAAAGTACTAGGGGTCGATTTTGGTGGCTGCTAAATATTATTATGGGGTTAGAAACATAAAGTAGAGTTTAAAAATTCAATGTAAGCAGAAACCGGGCTTGTATTCCAAGCTTGTCCCAAATCATGCATTTGTTATTAAAAGTATTGTCTGCACCAAGGGGGTGGGAACTTTTTACGATTCGTGTATTTTTTCAGTACTCGTCTCCGGCTCGCGCATACACACTCGCCTTTGGCTCGTGCTCGCTCGCCTTTGGTTCGTGCTCGCTCGCCTGCGACTCGCACTGAAAAAATGACGCTGCGCAAAAGGTCCCACTAGCTTCTGGTTATACTGTGACTATGGCTGACTATTCGTCGACCAATACTCCTGGGCAATCTCCCCTTCTCCCAGCCTCAAAATGGCTGACTATTCGATGACATTCACTACTGATCGTCCAACTAAAAAAACTTAGCTGTGGTCGTCCCTCACCAAACCATGGCTGACTACACTCTGATCTATACTACTGACAAGCGGGACCTCATCCCTTCGGAATTTTCATTAAATTAATATTTCTGAAAGTGATAGGTCATTACCGAACTTGTAATATTATAAAGTAATAAGATGCGCCTTTCAGGTATCATTGATAAAAAAGGCTTTTAAAAAATCCATACTTTGAGTTTTTCACCGGAAAGTCTGCACTCGATTCCTGCTGCCTGCATTTTTTGCTATTTTTTTATTGCAATGGACTATTAAATTTATTTAAATGAAGCAAAAATATTCATTTTTAACCATTTTTCCTATATGAAAAAATTGGGGGTTCCAACCTTCATTACTTTTAATCAAAGGAAAGTTTTTTTATAGGAAATTGTAATTGTTCTTCAATCAATTGAAAATTTATATTTCTGTTATTATAATTTTGATATTACATAAAAATAATATACAAAAAATAGTATATTAGGGATATAATAAATATTCAAATTTAAGAAATAGTTTAATAAAATGATATAAAAATAGATTATTTTATTATACTCTTTCTTTAAATTTAAATATTTATTCTATTCTATTATCTTTTTTCTATTCTATTTTACATTATTTATTTATTCTTTTTTTATTAAACTATTTTTATGCATTTTTTATCTCTTATGAAAATAAGAATAACCAAGAGACCCAAGACAAGCATATTATAATTAGGGCCTAGAATGTTGTCTAGTATGACACACATTGTGTCGCTTGGATTAAAGAGTGTATAAAATGAATTCAAAAATTTTTTAGTGGAAAACCATGCTTATTTTATAAGCAAGATTTTTAGTTTTCTAACACATTGTACAAAGGGCTTTCCCGTTCATATTCAATAAATAAATAAATAAACACAATATTCTTAAGGTATTAAAAATGAACTTTAATGTTTACTTAAACTATTATTTTTTAGGCTACTAGGATCATCAATCGCGTGTTTTTTTTTGTTTTTTTTGAGAGAGACAAAAAATAACAAACTGGCACGTATGTTTTCTGAAACTTTGACAGATCTTTCAAAATTACAAAAATTCTTTTCAAATCTTCGAGATTTTTTTCTAAAAATTTTATAAATTTTTATTTAATCTTCTGAAATATTTGTAAATTTTATGTGAATATTAATTTTTTGAATGAAAAATTATCTAAAAGTTTCCAGGAATCTTAAGTAAAATTTTTTATTCTCTTAAAACCTACTTTGAAATTCAAAAAAATTTTCTAAATTTTGTTCGAAATCTTTAGAAACTTAGATTTTTTTAAATTTTTTTATACCATTTCAAATTCTTAATTATTTTTGGATCTTTTCTAAACTTGTAAAAAAATGCTAATGCAACTCAAAATGTCAAAAGATTTCAAATGACTTCAAAGATTTAAAAAATATTTGAAGTATTTTTTAAAAATGTTACGAGATTTAAAAAATTTTAACAGATTTCAAGGGGTCTTAAATGATTTCAACTAATTTTAGAGATTTCAAAGGATTTTGTACGGCTGTAAATCTTTTAGAATCTTTTAAAAAGAAGCAGAGCTTATAAGTCATTTTTTTCAAATAATTTTGTATTCACTTTTTAAGGATAAGGTCACTATAGTCACTTTTAAAAATAAAAAGATTTATTTGGTCATTTTTTTCAATAAATTAAAACAGATAACTTACTGAATTAAATTGAATTAAATTCCGGTCTATACCTATTTCTGAATTTTCTTGAATTGTTTTAAATACAACAATTTTGCAACTATTTTCAAAGAACGAATGCTGCTATTTTCCGAAATTACTCTCTGATGCAACTATTTTATCACTTTGACCTTAAACTGGCGTCTTAAAATTCCAAGTTGCAAAGGTTTCAAGCAATTAAAAATATTTCCAATTTTTTTAAAATTTTCCAAGGATTTTCTAAAAATTTTACGAGATTTTGAAGATACAACAGATTTCAAAGGATTTTAAAGAATTTTATCTGATTTTGGGGATTTGAAAGGACCTTGTAGGGCTTAAAAGCTTTAGGGTACTCTAAAGGATTCGAAATGATTTCACGGGATTTTATGGGAAATATATATTGTATACCAGATTTCAGAAATAATTAACCACCCGATTAAATTTTAAAAAAAGCATGACACTTCCAAAATGTAAACTACTATTTCTTATTGAAAAATGTATGGTGGAAAAAATTTAAATTTTGTTTATTGAAGTAAAAATCTAATAAATGTTAACGCAATTGCACGATTCGCTAAAAAAACATATCTAATCTTTGGTGAAGATTTTTGTACAAAAAAGTGCAAAAAACTAAAACCGTTTTTACAGGAAACAACAATTAAATTCAATACATTACAAAACAAATCTTGTACTTTTTTTGTTGATTGTTGTATTTTATTGTAGTTTAAATTTCGTAACAGAATTTACAAAAAAGCACAACTATAGGAATTTACACGTTTTTCAGCCAAAAAGTTTTTCTTTTCAGACCTAGAGTGACAATAATTAAAATATTGTAATAAAAACAATTTGCAATCAGAATGTGTAAATAATTGCTATGACAAGAAAAGCTTCTATGTGTGACCTTGACAGGAATGGTAGAATATTAAAAGATAATATTTGTTCTCATAAAAAAACTTAAGCTTTAAGCATTTTCTAAATATGTATTTAAGCATTACGTTTGGAGCTTTTATAGCTCTAAACTTAAATTTTTAGTTGTTGAATAACGAATGTTGTTTTTTAGTATTCTATTATTCATTAAAGGCTTAAACATATACGTTTTTTTCATAACAGTCATTTGTACATCTTAATTTAAAATTATCTAATTGCAATATTCAATGTGAATGACACCATTTTTTTCATTTACTTACCATTTTTTTTAATCAGCAGATCATTTTATTCATTAACAAAATATGACTCCCGCGTGTGAAATAGTATGGCGCCGTCCTTTTAATATTAAAAAACTACATTTTCAAGGTATTTCTGGCTGAATTATTCATTAAGGTAGAATTAAATGCGACCATTTCAATTTAATTTGAATTTTATATATAAGTTTACATGTACCACGTTTCCTCCTGATGTGAAAATTTAATTACAATTTCAAGAGTTTCGCTATTCGCGAACAACGACTAAAAAACCTTTTTTTGTTGAAAATTCAAGTACTGGGCTGATACGGTAACTACTTTCTTAAAAATGCATTTTGTTGTTGATAATTCACTATTTTAGTTGAAAAACCCTTTTTTTATAATATAACTATTTTGTTGACATGGTTTTTAAGTAAATTAATTTTTAAGCTGAAAATTTAACTATTCTATGTTTGGTTGAACATTTGTCTTCTTCAGTTAAAAATTCAACTATTTGGTTAAATATTTCTGTATTTTGTTAAAACTTTGTTTTTT
>CAKNWT010254135.1:0-12943 GCA_932066315.1 Andricus coriarius | reverse complement strand
AATTTCGCAGTTTAATTTAACGCCTTCATCAAGAATGTTCTAGAAGACTGTTATCTATAAGAAAGCAATAAATCAAATTTCGCTAGCCAAAACAGGATGTCATGCATAGCCCTCAGTATCAAATTTCATTTGTATGCCTGCACCTTTTTGTGTATTAAATAAATATTTTATCTGTAGGGAAGCAATTAATCATCCTTCTTGTTTTTTCCCATAACTATATGACGCAGTAGAAATTGCCAGGAAAAAGCAAAATATAACCTTGAAAGTATTTGCGCGAAAAATTCTTGAGATAAGAATAACCTTGAACCCGTTGTTACATGCCTTTGGATGGCACAATTCCGCAATATTACTCTGTGACGTCATCAAGGAATATTCTAGAACGGTCTCGATGTCAACCTCACACAGACACACGCACACAGGCTTACCTCACACATACACGCACTAATACTAATTGATCCAGAAACCCCCTGTACATCTACTCTCAATGCTAATAATTTTGTAGAAATTCTATCGATTTCCTGAGAGCGAAGCTTGATGCCAGGAACAGATAACCACAGCAAAAGTAATTTTGTCATTACCCTTGATAAAACCAGATGCATATTGTCAAGTGGAACATTCGTAATGGGTACAAATCTAGGAATATTCTTCAAAATTGATTTATTCGCCTTGAATTCTTCATCAGTTCTAAGATTAAAGGGTCCCGTTCCCGGAAAACATACTCGGCGCTTCTTCTTTTTATTTTTCCTCCATTGTTCCAGCTGAATTGCCTCTGCTTCAATTTCACACTTTGTACACCTGCTGTACCCCGTGCACAACCCCTTTTTCACAGAGGATTTTTGCTTCATCCGTAAACTCCTTCATAAATTCGTTTGCGTCTTCAGGATGGTGAAATCCGTAATACACACCAGTCAAGTAAACAGTCCTAAACTTTAAATCTGAACACAAAATTAGCCACAAGGATTTTCTTGTCGATTTTCCAGCTTGTAACCCATTAATATTCACAGGTAAATTTATGGAATTTTCAACATAAACTTTTTAATTTCTTTCTTTTAAAATCGAATCGATGGCACACTGCAACCCAAACTGGTGATATTCTCCACCGTCAGACATCATTATAATCTTCGCAAAACGAGGTGTACGCATAAAATTTCGAACATCACGAGGCTAAACGAAGGCAGTAAACTGACTTATTATAAGCAGTAATGCAGTGAGAACAACAAGCGGAATTTGATAAAGAAGTGCCCATGCTCGTAAAGTATTTCTGAACTTTTCGCCTTTCTTCTGATTAGATGATTCTTCATCAAATTCTATATCAGAGCCTGAATTATTCTGATTGCTATTTCTATCCATATCACTGTCCCACAAGTCATTTTCAATGTCAACTTCTGTCAAATTTTCTTCAAAATCTCGATCTAACATTTTTTCGAAATCTTCATTATCAGTTGGCACATTGCTTTTTGTTTCACTTTCTAAATCCACCGGTCTTCTTGCGCATCGCGGATCAGTTCCTGAGAAAGTTCTGTTTCTTGAGCACTCTCATTATCTGACATAATTTCTAGTTTTATATTATCCCATGATTCCTTTTCTTATATATCAAAAGGCAACAAATCCTGCTCTACTGATTCCTTATGACTTTCTATATCCCATTCATCATCATCAGTTGGCTCTTTTGGAATTTTCGGTGACAACAATTTTAAATATAAAGTCGTTTGTTTCGATCTAATACTTCTAATGTGTCTATTTGCATATCCAAAAAATAATGTTGTTGATTTTGTTTTCGGCATAGTTGAGGTAAAAATTAACTCAGGATTTAAATTGTGAAACATGTGTAACATTTGATTGTAATGTACTTCGAAATGTGTATTTCGATGGCTACAGGCACAAATGTGCACGTGTTGGCCACAGACACAACTGTGCACTGAACCATATGTGCACGTCTAAATATCAACGTGCCCAGATGGGATAATGCTAACTGTACAGTTGGGAGACTCCCAACTGCACAAACCTCAATTTGCGAGTGGTGTAACTGTGGACGTTGTTGGTCACTGTAACAACTGTGCACGAGCACATATGGGACACTTCCAACTGCGCACGTCGAAAGCCACTGGTACAATTATATACTTTCTTGGCTACTAGCACAACTGTGCACGTTGTTGGCCACTGGCACAACTGTGTACGTACACAAACGGGACACTTCCTTTTCTGCACGTCGACATTTAGACGTGCACATATGATACCCAACTAACGTTTCACGTGCACAGATGGGACACTTCCAAATGTGCACATGCGCAGTTGGGAGAATCACATCTGTGCACGTGGACTTGTAAGTTGAAAACCTAATCGTCAGAGATTTGCAAAATGATAGTATCCCGATATTCGACCAAGCCGATTCGAGCTTTTAACACTTCGAGTCGAACCGAGCCGAGCTCGATCAGTTCCGGGCCGGGCCGAGCTCGAGCCGGGCCGAGTAGTTTCAAAAGCTCGAAGAATTGCACGTTCTCGAAAAGGTTCGGCTGCCCGAAAATTTCGGGTTCTTGAACAGGTTCGAGTTCTCCAAACATTTCGTGTACCCGAGAACTTCGAGTTCTCGAACAGGTTTGAGTTCTTTTTTTTAGTTCTGGTAACCGAAAATTTTGGGTTCTCGAAGCGATTCAGGTACCCAAAAAGTTTGGCTTCTGAAATTTCAAAAGTGATTTGATGTGCACAGAACTTGATACTCGGGGTTTTCAGAGTTCTTTGTATTTATGAAACTCAGAGAACTTACGAAATTCAAGAAATTTACCAAATTCAAGGAACTTACAGATTCAAGAAATTTACGTAATTCAAGGAAATTGCGGAATCAAGGGTTTGAAAAATCGCAGATTACTGCGCGAGAAATGTTAAGAGAACTCTTGAAAGAGCTCTTGGAAATCTCTCATCAATCTAGTATTCGTATAGAAATCTTTGAAAACTTTGGCTAAGTGTGGACAGAGATGAGGTGGTGTTGAGCGTGAAACGAACAACCGACTGAATCCGAAAGCAGCCGAGCTTAGCCGAGTCTCTATGTTCGGAATCATACGTAAGTTCGGATCGCGAACAGGCTCGGAAATCTCGGAACTCCGCATACAGAGTTCTGAAATTTTGAGATTTCGTAATGAGCCTCTCATACGGAATTCAAGGAATTTACAGAATCCAAGGAAATTATAGAATTCACAGAATTTACGGAATTCAAGGAATTCATGGTGTTTAAGAAATTCATGGATTCAAGGAATTCACGAAATTCAAAGAACTCACGAAATTCAATGAATTCACGAAATTCACTGAATTCGCAGAATTCGCAGAATTCAAGGAATTCACGGAATTCACCAAATTCGTGCAATTTACTGAATTTAAGGGATTAACGTAATTCAAGGAAATTCACGGAATTCTAGGAATTCAAGAAATTGATTGAGATGTGCACAGTTGGGAGTGTCCCACCTGTGCACGTAAAACGTTAGTCAGGTACCATCTGAACACATCTAAATGTCGACGTCCACAGTTGGGAGTGTCGCGTCTATGCATGTGCAAAGATGTCTGGATAATAGGTGATGTATAAGGGCAGCTAACCCCTTAAAAATGTTTCATCGCTAAAAATTAAGTTGCCCCCTATTCTTATAGAATAACACACCTGTGTAATTTAGTCCTATAATGGAAGGAAGTTACCCCTAAAATTGGAACCAAAAACAAGCGGGGGCAGCCTGCCCATGCTTACCCGGCTAAGAGCTTTGTAAAATTGTTGTAATTTTTAGAAAATCGATGTATGTATGTATTTATTTTTATTTATTTTATCGCGCATTTCAAATTTCTCTATTAATATTCTTATTGCTCATTATCAATATTTTAATAATTTCTGCAAAAATTATATATGTGCCTTCTGATATCTTTTGAATATTGCGCCAATATTTTTATTTAGTTAATATCGATACTGTCAGGTAGCGCTGACGGTATTTTCACTTCAAGCACGAGCTAAATTCACTTCGCTGCGTGCTGAGGGGAAAACAATGAACCAAATATATGGTAAAGAACTTTATTTCTGTAATATCTTCGTAATGAAGGATAATTATTATCATTTTATTATTTCATTGAATAATTCTTGAAAAATGAAAACTAATTTTTAAATACATTTATATAGAAAAAGTTAGTTTTTACGAAGATAATAGCAAAATAGGGCAAAAATGGACCGAATCTCATGCATTTGGTCCATTGTTTTCCCCTCAGCACTCAACGAATCGAAGTTAGCAGGTCGTTGAAGTGAAAATACCTAATTGGTTTTTTAACATTTTTAAACTTATCACTCACCGATTGCCGTATAAGATGTTGTTTTTGTAATTTTTAATTATTTATCGTGTTTGTTAAAGTGGTTTGCAGAATTTCGTACTAAATACAATTTGGTTTTTGGATCGAAATTTGTGGGCTCGATATCATTTCTTTACCCAGCATTCGCTGGTGAAAATTTTAGGTATGCTTTTTATGCTAGAGAAGTGATTGATCGATTCGGTAATTCAGATGGAGAAGATTTAAATCCAGTAACCGGTACTTGAGTCATGTTTTTGCATATCTTTGATACCACAATACATATTTCCTAATACAAAGATTCTTTTTTTTTCTCCAAATTATTCTAGTCCAGTCATCACTCATACTTCTGCATTCGCCTAGCGTGACTTTTGGCGTTCCAGAAGGGAAGGGGGTGTCAAAATTGGTGAAAAAACGTCATTTCATTTATCGACGAAGCTTAGATTCTTAAAATGTAAAAAGATCATAATTTCATATTTTACTTTAAAAATATCATATACAAATATATAAATATTAGAATAATATATGAAAAGGGCCTTTAGAAACAACCGAACATAAGGGCGTTTTTCATATGGAAGTACCATTTTTTTATAAATTCTGAAAAAAATCATGTGTTACTTTTTCACTAAAGAGAATTATTTGCAGAGGTGTGGAATTAATTCGAGAATTAAGGCTTTGAAAAATACACTCTGTCAAGCATAATATACCCTGAAAGCTCAAGACCCCACATGTCCATGGGTTCACCCAGAAAAAAGTTTTTTCCCTGTTTAAAATGACAGAAACGATTGAAAAGGTGCAGAGATGATAATGTACTAGATAATAGTTTAAATAAACTCAATGAATTCCGGACCTTCGTCAGAACTCAACCTGGGAGACTGTTTTCATCTAAATGTAAGACCGAAAATTTTGCTCCATTTGTCTTTAGTCCGGAGCCAGTGACACTTTTCAGGTATCATTTAATATTGCTTGAAAACTTCTACATGGGTGATTTTCTACCAAAAACTCGTAGAAATGTAAGTCTGAATACTCCTCCGCTTCTTCTCTTGGTTGTGCTTTTTCTTTTTATATTAAAGTTTCAAAATATTTTTAATATAAATAGCGTACCATGAAACTGAGTGATAATTTCTGCCCTTTTCTGTATCCTAGTTAAGGAGAGCAGGTACCTCGATTCACGCTTGGCAAAATGGTCAAATGGTCAAGAAAAGTCAATATTGTTTCGATGTAGACGAAAAGTGACATTTGCTTGTCAAAAGTCAGTTTTTTTCAAAGATTTTCAAAACATACTTTTGAAAAACAAGAGACACTCTCCGTATACGTCAAAAAATATTGAGGTTCGTTAAACATTGGAAATCTATTTTATATTTTATTTTACAATAAAAATAATTCCGATGTATGTACCTGGAGTTCCGAACGTTCAATTGAACGCAATGGAAGAAAAAGAAATTATTTTCTGAAATTAGCCTAGCGGAATTGATTTAGAAAGGCGTGAAAGTGAGTATCATGCAAAAAAATCTAACGATCAAAAGTATTTACAGCGTAAAACAGCCTCCAAAGTTGATGGTGATAAGACCAACACACAAAGTGCAGAATGACCGCCTTTATGACCATCGTTTTCGAATGAAAAATAGCATTAAACCAAATTTTTGAGTGGGTTACGTCCTTCCGGAAAAGAAATCCAACTCCATCCTAAGTTTTTCAAAATTATCAAAATGACCGTCTTTATACACTTTTTTCGAATCAAGAATAGTGTTGAATTACCCTGTCATAGTAGCTTAAAAAAAGGGTATAATGAAGGCGGTCATTTTGATGATTTTGTAAAATTAGGTGCAGCTCGCTTCGCTCGCAAGTTTGAGCGCGCCTAGGGTAAGCACCTGTTGGATCTCGCGCTTCGCGCTCGATTATGTATTCATCTCGCGCTTCGTGCTCGATAATGTATTCACCTCGCGCTACGCGCTTGGACACATTTACCTGACGCTTTAAGCTCAGTTCCTCTAGATTTTCGCATTTCGTGTGCTAGCTATTGCTCTGACCTGCTTTTGGTTTAACTACAGTGGGACCTCGTTCGTGTCGCACTCGTTCGTGTCGCTGTCGGCTTCGTGTCGTGGTCACGTGACCCCTGAAAACCTCATTTGTGACGCGGAAATTACGTCAAAAAGTTGCGTGCGCGCCACAATCCAGTGCTGTTCCTAATGGTATTGTGGTATCTAGTCATGTACCCCCTAGTCGGACCCCCTGGTATAAAACACGCTACTTAAGTACGCCCCTGAAACGACCGGAAATGACGTTTGCGACACGAACGAGGTTCCCGGTCCCAAGTCTGCGACACGAACGAGGTCCCACTGTATGTCAGTTTTACATAAAAAGAAGAACTAATTTACTTAAGGTTCTATCGATTTTAAGGAGCACATTCTCATTAAGACACTCGCGCTTCGCGCTCGATATTTGTTTTAGAAATCACGTAATCCTCGCGCTCCATGCTCATTTCTGGTCGTCGTATAATAGAAACCCAACAGTTTGAGCGCGCTTACGGCGCGTGATTTGGTCGTCGCGCTTCGCAACGACCATATGTTATGTTCTATGCCCTTCTAAATTTGTATTTGATTTAAAATTAAGAAGGAAATTCCTTTACTTCAGCGTGTACTTCCGTATCTTTCTAATAAGTCATACAATCAGATCGATTTTTCCCAACTATCTGAAAAGGAGAGAAAAAAAGTATCTAAATCGTTTTTGGAACATATATATGATAAATTTGTAGATAATTTTAAAAACCCACACGTCAGATGAAAAAGAAATTAAATAAGCAAAGTTTTGATGAGAATCTGTCCACCTATCGGGTATATCCCATAACAAATTTGTAGATCTTTTTTGGGTGCACAATTTCTGTTTAATCATCATTTTTCGCATCTTGCATAGTTTGACCGTAAAATTAAATTTTTGATTTTTCAATATTATGCCGAGGCTATTTTATCGTTTTATCATTCATTGTTTAGATTGTACACCCAAATACCACCTTTATGCACGAAATTTGTTTTGTGAGACGAAACAGTGCCGAAGTTAAATATCGTGCGTTGTTTGGCTGAAAATGTTCATTTTCGTTTCTTTTTTTGGATTTTAAAAAGGCTGTAGCTCTGAAAATTTTCATTTGGTCAAAAAATGTCATTGAAATAAATTGTAGGAATTTTTTAGTACTATGAACGGCGACACATATAATTTTCAAATTTTGAAAAAAAAGGTCTCAAAAATTTTCAAAATGCGCTCACTTTTTGAATTTTCATCCAAAATGGCTGGCTAACGAACTTGACCTTAATTTTAGGAGACTAAGGAGTATACCAAAGGAAAATCAAATCAATTAATTCTTTCGAAAGTTATCGTGCTAGCAGACTAAAAATCTACTTACCCACATACCCACATACATACAAACATGCAAATATACATAGAGACAGATAGACACATTCGCCAAAACCTGTTTTTTGGGTTCAGAAGGTCTCAAAACATGGACATTTGACAAAAACGGGGGGGTCAAATTTTACACAAATCTAATACCTTCTCTGATGAGAATGTAAAAACTTGTTCTATGAAAAGATTATTTATTGCTATTTTAAATTCAGAGAAGTGTATAAAATCGGTCATTTTGAAGTTTTTATGATTTTGTAAAATTAAGGGTGGCTTTATATTTCGTTTCCGGTAACATTTGCCACACTTAGCTTACTTGATCAATGAAAGAATAAAAAAACTTACAACAATTTTAAATATTTTGACAGATTGAGAATTTTTAATCCAAATTTTTTACTAGATATAAAATATATTTCGAAACAATCCCAATACAATTTTGTCGATTGGGCAAAATTCAAAACTTTGGAGCAATTTCAAAATTTGACACAGCATTTTTTTAAAGAGTTTTAGAAATTGCTTTCAATGTTTCTGGTATACGATAAAAATAATTGCAAATTATCCTAATCGCATTTGTAATTTCAGCGAAAATTAAATAAGTGCTTCACAAGATTTTGAAAATTTTCAAAAAATAGAAAAAGACAACATTTTCTGATAGATTAAGAAATTTCAATCAAAATCAAAAGTTTCTAGTACATTACGAAAAGACTTGAAAATCATCGTAATGGCATTTTTAATTCCGATGGAAGTGAAAAAAGTTATGTATGCTTTGTAGTATTTTACAAATATTAAAAAATAGAAAAAGAAAACTATTTTTCTAATACATAAAAAGATTCCAATAAAAATGTTTATAAGATGACAGATTTAAAATGTTCTAGATATCTTTTTAATATCTTCTTTAAACTTCTTTTTACGTAGTGGACAGACTGCCGGTGCCGGCAAAAAAGATCCCTGCCGGTGCTGGCAAAAAAGTTTTCGGCCAGTAACGGCAATAAATTCCTCTGCCGGAACCTGAAAAAATATATTTCCAGCATACGAAAGGGACTGTCAGATATCTTCCCCTTTCCATCGTCATGTAGGGGCGGAAAGGCAACCCTTCGACTGGTCATAGCAATAATGTTAATCATACCCCTACCCCGTTCCAACGTCTTGTGTAGGCGTGAAGGCACTCTTTCGACTGGTCACAGAAATAATGCTGGTCAGAGCCCTACCGCTTTCCAATGTCTCGTGGGGGTAGGAAGGCACCCCTTTTCGACTTATCACATAAATAATGTTATGTAATAATGTACCGGCAGATAACTTTTCTGCCGGTACCGGCAGAGCATCTACTGGCAAGCTACTAATTTTGTTTGAGTTGACGTAGAACCGAACTTTATAGGCTCTGGATCATTTTGAACCCCAATTTTCTAATTCGCCGCACTGTGCGCGCCACCCCGTAACCCTGATCTGCTGTCCAATGGACAAAGTTACTATGCAAGAGGCATTTGCTCTTGATACTATTTTCCAACATACTTTCACGGAAAATACCTATATGGAAAATTCCAGATAATATGTTTTCCCGTTGGATAAAAGTTAACTAAAACTATATTATTTGTTTCAAAAATCCTGGACTCTCTATAAATCATTGAATATCTGAATAAAAAAATATCGCTTGAAAAAAGGAAAATCATCTTGTCAATCCTCATCTTATTACGAATAAGCACAATATCATTTGATCGCAATGCGTCCATAACTTTCGATGCAAAACAGTGAAGGTAAAAAAACGTATGTAAAAGCACCTTTTATAACTTAGTCAACTCTCGACCGTTGTACATATTTCGTTGAAAAATGCATGAATTCTTTTGCAAGAAATCGAGCAGTTGCCTTGAAGTTTTATTTATGAGTACATGTTCGAAAAATTCGAAAATATTTATAACCTTGGTGTCGGCAGTAAATAAAAGCAAAGGTTGCTAACTCAGCTTCTAATCAAGCTGGAAGGCTCTACGGATAACACGCTATCGCACATTATGGTTTCCGTTTTTTTTTTGGACTAGAGGCACAAAAGAAGTCGATGATACACTCATCGGGTTCCAGGGTATCGAGTTGCTGCTTGATCATTCGCATCATAAGTGTCCTTTTTTTCTTCAACTTTCGTACACCTGGTAGAATGTGCCGTGTGGGGCAACCGACTTTGACAATAGTGGACGGCAAACTCTTCAACGAATCGATTGCAATGGAGGTCGAATACCGTAGAAAAAAAAATTATATGCAATAGCGTGTCCTTGATGTAATTAACTGTATTTAAAAACCTACCATTGAATTTTTTAATTTTTTTTTTTTGAAAAATTTTAAGCCTCAGTAGAGCCTTCCAGCTTGATTAGAAGCTAATTTAGCAACCTTCGCTTTTATTTACTGCCGACACCAAAGTTATAAATATTTTCGAATTTTTCGAAAACGTACTCATAAATAAAACTTCAAGGTAACTGCGTGATTAAAACTGGCGAATCCAAGCCAAACAGGAACGCTGGAAGTTTATTTTGTTGTCTGAGTTCTTTTATTAAACGCTTAGCGTTGAAGGTAGGATGGAAGCGTTAGCACAAAAGGAGAATTCTGTAAAAGGTGCTTTAAAGTGCTTGACATAAACTGGTTGATCAGTGCCAAACTGCAACGCCAAACTGCAAACTGTATCGATTCTTTTATCCGGCTATTCAACTTAAGCGCTTCTCGACGAACTTTAGATGCAATCTTTCAATCGCAAGTAGCGTTTGTCATGCATTTGTGAATTAGCTATTTGCATCGCCGATTCAGACAACCATACGTCTCTTGATAATAGAAATCGAATTTCACGTTTGAACCTTGATAACATGCAATTATATGAACGGTTTGTGCGTCGCCTAAGCGCTTAGCGTATCGCCCTAACGCTTAGGGCTTATCACTTCCAACGCAATTACATTGCATTGTTCGTCCGTGCAATTATTTTTCTACATAAACTTACACGAGAGCAATGCAAAGGTCGGGAAAAAAGGTCTGTGATATATTCCACTCCGAACAGATATAAAAATATGTACCCAAATCTGTGGGGTCCTTTGTTATAAAGCATTTTTTAATTTGACGTGTCGTTTTTGTTTTTATCGTAAAAAATAACATGAAAAAAATTAAATTTTTGTAAAAACGACTCAAGACACAATAAAATGTTAATTAACAAAATCCTTTTTCCTAAATTATATCTACAAATTTTCTTTCAAACATTTTTTGATAGAACGCGTAGTTTTTGTTTTAATTGTGAAAAATAACCTCAAAAACAAACAAATTAAATTTCAGGAAAAACGACACAATATACAATAAAATGTTTAATTACAAAACTATTCACCTTAATTATATCTAATAATTTGTTTGGTACTTTTTTTGATAGGATGCGCACTTTTTTAAATTATAAAAAGAAGACAATAAAGATACGTCTGTTTTAATATAAATACACATTATAAATTGCAATAATATACGTTCATTCAAACAATACATTTTTCAGTACAGCTGCGAATAAGGATTAATTCCAAATAAGGGGCAAATATTAAAGTAATCATGAAAAATAAAATTTGTACTTTATTTTGCAATTTCTGAATACGTAGTCCCAAACCGAGGTACAGAATTTAATATAATATACATTTTATGTAATAAAGTTGAACATAATATAGAAAAGTTCTCGTTTCGGATAAACTTTAATCGAGTGCGAAGCACGAGATACGTGATGAGAATGTGTTCGTTAAAGCCGAAGAAGCTTTAACAAAATAGAATTCACAATCACCAAATTACGGTTGTCGATGGTTTGACCTTTAATTTTAAAAGGTATATGCACAGATGCAAGGAAAGTACAGAAAGCGAGCGCGTTCCGCGAGATAAATGCAATATCAAGCTTTGAGAGCGAGAACCAACATACGCGCGCCTTAGGTACTTCGTATCGGCTATCTTTCTAGTTGACGTCGCAGCCTACAACACATTGGAGAAGGTTAGGGGTGTAATTGAAAGTACTTCCGTGATTAATCACAGAAGAAAAATTATATCGAAATTTGAAACGGGTAAAGGTGTGACGATCATTGTTTCTATGATAATTCATAGGGGTCCTTCCTGCCCTCCATGAGACATTGGAGAAGATGCGGGGTGTGACAAACATTATTTCTGTTACCATTCACAGAGGTCCCTTCAGCACCCAATAAGACGTTGGAAAGGGTTAGCGTTGTGACTCACATTATTTCTGTGACCATTCACTGAGGTACCTTTCTGCCTTCCCAACCACCACGAGACATTGGAAAGGGTTCGGGGAGTGACGAACATTATTTCTGTGACCATTCACAGGAGTCCTTTCAGCACCAAACGATATGTTGGAAAGGTTCCGCGATGTGAAGAACATTATTTTCGTTACCATTCACTGAGGTGCCCCCCCCCCCCGCCCCCATAAGACGTTGCTAAAGGGTAGGGGTGACGAACATTATATCTGTGACTAATCAAAAAGGGGGTCCTTCCCGCCCGCCACGAAACGTTGGAAAGGGTAAGGTGTATTACGAACATTATTTCTATGACATTCACAGGGGTCCTTTACGCTCTCTACGAGACAATGGAAATGGTTGGTGGTGTGGCGACCATTATTTCTGTGACCAGTCACAGGGGTCCTTCCCGCCCACAAGACATTGTAAAGCGTTTGAGGGTTGACGAACATTATTTCTATGACAATTCCCAGGGGCCTTCCCCCCGCCACAAGAAGTTGAAAAGGAATAGGCGTGTGACGAACATTATTTCTGTGAACATTTACAGGAGTCCTTTCAGCACCAAACAAGATGTTGGAAAGGGTTATTGGTGGGACGAATATTATTTCTAGACCATTAACTAGGGTGCCTTTCTGCCCCCCCCCCCCACAAGACGTTACAAAAATGTAGGGGTGTAGCGAACATTATTTCTATGACAATTCACAGGAGTCCTTCACGCCCTCAATGAAACATTGAAAAGGTTTCGGGGTGTGACGACCATTATTTCTGTGACCATTCACAAGGGTCCTCTTTGCACCCAACAACACGTTGGAAAGAGTTAGGGGTGTCACAAACATTATTTTTAGGACAATTTACCAAGTTTTTTCCCTCCCTCCATAAGACATTGTGACCATTTACAGAGTCTTTTTCGCACCCAAGTGGTCTTTAACATTAGTGTAATGCTCAAGGTGGGGGGCCGGCGCCCCCGGGGGGGGGGGGGGGGGGGGGGGGGGGGGGCGCGCGGG
>CAKNWT010254127.1:0-22635 GCA_932066315.1 Andricus coriarius | reverse complement strand
GACACTTGTTCCGAGGCTAATTTCTCTTTTTGAATAATATCCTGCTGTAGTTTCTTGATAGCACCTCGTAGATTTTCTATTATTTCTTGAGCATTTTGCTCTCGCGAATGAGCAGCATCAGCCAGTTTCAATGCGTTGTTGATTTCCTGTTTTAGCTTGCTGATATTTTGTTCGTCGGCTCCGACGATCTTTTCTAGATCTTCTATCTTTTCACCATATTGCATTGATTCTTCCTGAGCAAATGTAAGTCATTTATAAATATACTAACTTTGCATATATATATACATATTGATTTTGTGCAAAAGTAACTGTTTTTAATAAAAATATGGGGTGGTTACTCAATTCTCTAAAAAAAATTCTCGGTCATAGAACAATTTAAATTCCAAAATTTAAACCTGAACAATATGAAATGGGGTCGTTCATATATTACGTAACGCTTTTTTTAACTAAACGCTAGCGTTACAATAGACAGTGACCCCCTCCCCCCCTCATTGTTACGTAACAATCAGTAATCTTATTTTTTCACTATAAAGACCAAGTTTTCTATGCCTTTCAAAAATTATTGCCAATTTTTCGTGTGTACAGTTTTCGATAACAAATAATAATATACACTGAAAAAAATGGTTTAGCTGTCCCAGCTAGAAGTTTAGCTGGGTTACGTCTTCTAAGAAAATATAGCTGTGTTACCTAAATTTCTAGCTGGGTTATCTAGAAATCTAGCTGTTTTAGCTAATTTTGCCATCTAGAAATTATCTAGCTCATTTATCTAGATAATTTCTAGGTGGCAAAGTTAGCTAAAACAGCTAGACGTTTAGGTAACCCAGCTAAAAATGTATGTAACACAGCTATATTTTCCTAGAAGACGAAATCTAGCTAAACGTCTAGCTGGGACAGCTAAACTATTTTTTTCAGTGTAAAATAATATTGTAGAAAAAATCATTGTTTTAACAAGTTAGATTTTTTTAAATATATCAAGAAAAATAATAGTAGATTCATTTTGTTTGAAATTGTTTAATGGAACACTTATTTTAAATTAATAAAAATGTTTTCCACATATCTTTTCTCGATTCGTTCACAGAAACTTTACAACTTTTAATGGTACTAAATTTGCATTTTTTACTATTTTGAAGCGACCTAAGAACTAAGTTAAAAAATTTTTTCACTTTCCAAAAATTGTTATTGATAATCCCATTAAAAAATAATATTATAATAATAAAATATTTTAAAAAATTTAACTTGATAAACTATTTTTTCTAAAATATGATTTTATATTATTATATGCTACCGAAAACTGCCAACAAACTGTTCAATAATTTTTGAACCCATAAAAAATATTTTTCAAACTTTAAAGACTTTCAACACTTCTGTAGTGGTCAAGAGTGATATGTAATTTTTTTTTTAAATCACGGTTTTCAACGCTGGCATATCTCTTGAAACGCCCCCCCCCCCCTAAAGCATTATGTAATGTATGGACGACCCCATGCTGAAATTGCAAAATTTTAAATTAAAATTGTAAAATTTTAATAATACTTTTTTTTAATGTCTGGATAAAACAATAAACTCACTGCATAACAAATCTTACCTGTAGCAGTCTACACTTTTCCGCCAATTCATCTTCATTTTTGTGAGTTTTATACAAAGATTCGAAAAGCCTCGAGTATTCTGCTTCGTATGCAGCCAGTGCTTCATTGCTTTTCATGTCTTTTACAATCTTAAAAAAAATGTATTTATTTTATAGATAAAAAGAAATGCATTTTCAAACTTGATAATCAATTAGATAATAAGTTAATAATACTACATGGATCACATCGCAAAAAGAGCTCAAGAAAGAGGAAATATAGAGTAATTTTTTTACGAAAAAGGGGAAAGACTAAGAAAAGGAGAAAAAAGGAAATAAGAGGAGTAGAAAGGGAGAAACAATATTTTTCTAAGAAATGTTATATTTTAAAATAATGTTAAACTTTGTTTAATTGGATATATGTATACTTAGGTCGTTGGAAGTATAAAAAGTCCAACAAAAATAAAATTTTTATAACACATGCATGATTTCAGCCCTTTTCGACGCTTATGAAGCGGGGCTAAAGCTCTATTTTTTACTCCCTTGGGACTGAAAAGTGACTTCAGAGGTGAATAATGAAAATTATACATTTATGAGCTCGCAATTTATGATTATCAGCTCACTCGCCGTGAAAACTGTGAGGAAATTTTGCTGGCAGGTAAGAGAATTTCGCGGTTATTTATGGAAAGTTACCATATATAACTGATCAAATTACCTTAAATTACAGAAAATTTCCGGAAATGTTTAAAAATTAATTTTGGGTAATTTATGGTAAGTTATCATATTTACCTGTAAAATTACCATAAGTAACCGAAAATTTTCTTAAATTTCTGGAAATTTTTAAAACAAATTTTGGGTAGATTATGGTAAGTTACCATATTTACTTTTAAAATTACCATAAATGACCGACAATTTTCATAAATTTCCGAAAATTTTAAAAAATGAAGGTTGGGTAATTTATGGTAGGTTACCATATTTACTGGTAAAATTACCATAAATCTCCGAAAATTTCCGCAATTTCAAAGATTTAAAACAAATTAATTTTGTAAATTTTTTATAATTTGGAATCAGTTAACATAAATTTCATGTTTCTTTATTCATAATCTAATATGGACTGAAATCATGACTTTATTTCGAGAAATGTCTGAAATCATCCATTTGTTATAAAAATATCGTATGCGCCAAGAAGGAGAGGCACTTTTTCGACGAGCTCGCCTACGACTTGCACTGAAAACAAAAACTCATCAAAAAAGCCCCTCTTCTCCCTCTAGGTGCATAATATACTATTGTTAAATAAACTTAGCTTAAAATCGTTCTCACAATAAAGAATATTTTCTCTTTCAAGAAAGTCATAATTAATCATTAAATCGTGATACTTATAAGTATAATTAAATATTTCATTAGAAGATTTTTTAATCCGTTCTTACTATAATTAATACTTTAAATGTAAATTTTAAGCTACACTCTTTAATGCTCTTAAACTGAAATTAAATAAAATTAAAGTTTGAGCACCTCAGATATTTGAATTTCAAAAATATTTAATTTGCATAGATTCAGCGTATAAATATTTGATTAAAGTGTAGTTTGGCCAATTTCAAACTAAACTATAATTTGAAATCGATCAAATAGATACTTATAAATTTTTTATTGGTAAGTTTTAAAAATAAAATTGTAGACCTCTCAGCACTCCAATCCAGATTTGAAATTCAAGTGGCTCAATTTCATACTTCTTTTTAAAATTACTATATATTTTTTAACCATTCCAATTTTTTATTGGATAATAACTTCTGTCTACGGTTTTCACATTTTTAATATGTTTTAAAATGTTTCAGCTTCAAGTTTTTCTTTCAAGAGTGTTTATTTTAAATGGATCATTAAAATAAGATTTTAGCACGTGAAACTTTTTGCACTTTTATAATTATATTTGTGTTCCAAAATATTGTTTTTTTGTTAAATTTTATACTTGATTTATTTAAGATCTTCAAATTATACAGATGCACCTTATTATTTTCGTAGACGCATTTAAAGCTATATATGTCTTGCTGTGAAGTATAGCTGTATCCGAAAATTTACTTTAATTATGAATATCATTAACATTTTGAATTGAAATGTAAAAATGTTAAATTAATTAGAATATGTAGATAATTCTGTAAGTTCAAATAATAAAACTTCACTACACGCATTAGTATATTTTAGTTTTCAATAGAATAATTTTGTAGATGTAGAACTGACTGATGTAGAAATTGCCCGCATAATTCAAATATCGAATATTAAAAAAGAAAAGGTGAAGTTTTTCAAGAATATGGGAAAGACTGCGATCCTTGATATTATTAACCAAAAAGTCTCTAGAATTTTACCCTTGCAAAATCTTGTTCCAAAGTACAAAATATAGTTCCAGCCGAACTTCCCTCAGAAGATTGTTCAGCTTCTTCACTTCCGCCATCCTGTTAAACAACAAAAGTTAATCATATTTTGGTAAAACTCATTTTTGTAGTAATTGAAAATAAAATTTCATCATTAAAAATTAATTTTAGATTCAAAAACACTTTTCAAATGAACCGAAAAAACAAGTATAGATTAAATTACAATTTTACATACCCTCTCCAATTCTGCATTCATCTCCATTTCCATCATAATTACTGCTTTTTTCACTTATTCCTCTACAAGTTTTCAAAAAATGTTAATGTTTTGTCATTATTTTAAAAAATCAAATTAAATGTGCTTACTTGTATAATAAATAATATTTAATTTCAAGGTTAAAATGTTCTAGATGCGATTCATTTTATATTTCTCCTCAACTTTTGTGAGCCAAATTAAAATTTAAAATAAGTAGACTTGTAAATCTTCAAGCAAATCTAATTTGTTTATCGGGCACATTTATCTTAAAATAACTCAAAATGATTTTTAGATCATTAATTGTGACAACCTCACTTTTAATGTAAACAAAGCACTTCAGGTTGTAGGATATGTGTCGAAATTTAACTGCGATTTGTTGACTGGATTCCATGACGACGAAGGAATTTGTAAAGATGATCCTATGGAATTCCATCACCGTCAAGGAAATCAATATATCACGATATGCTGTAAATTCCTTGCATAAAAATGATTTTTTAAAATAATTCTACAAAAAAAAAATAATAATATACAATTTTCAAACTAAGATTTGTATATAACCTAAATTGAAAAGTTTAAATATTAAACAATACTCTAATTTCTTGTGTATATTTACGAGTTGTCAACTCTTTCGCAAAGCATTTTTGCCATCTCTCTATAAATTCACTCTAATCTTGGAAAATATAACGGGGACATTATTGAAATGATAATGACCATAAAATCTTGAATAACAAATTTTATTTACATTCTGTATCTTTAAAAGTTCATGACCAAAACCAGAGATTATATTAATCGCAGAATATGTTGGTGATAAGATTCTCTCTCACACAATTATATGCATTACACTCAATAATCACAAACATCTTGTTTTTGCACATACAGTTTTTTACTGAGACAAGTAAGTGCCTTTTTTCTTGACCTCGTCACATTTGCATCGATCCACTGAATTTCAAAACGTTTCCTAAACCTTAAAAAAGAGGAAATCGTTTGCTGAAATAAAAAAGCCTATTTATTTTACTTAATGTCACCAAAAGTTACGCTTGACAGTAAATATTAAAAATTAATACTGAAACTATAATTTTTATATTTTTCTAAAGGGATCGATACTAATGCAATTTTAAGAAAAAAAAATATATACACGCACACAGACACAGGAAAATAATATAAAAATAATTCAGAGGTACGCTCTACTTCTTCCGTAAGTCCAAATCTCTTAACTAATTGGCAGATTACACATTCATTGATTATTTTATCCTTTTAATTCGCAGGATAATTCTTTAATATTAGGCACAGGGAGAAATTGGGTAGTTTAAACATTCCAAACTGTTTTTCGCTAATGAACATAAGAACAAAGACACGTAGAATACCGTAAAATGGAATTGTTCGTAAATTTAGTTTTTACAATACATTCAAACATATTTTCGCAAATCATTTAAAAAAATGAGTTACTCTGCACGCATCCAATATACACTTTTATTAAATTTGTTATCGAAGAAGCATTCAGGAATTCACATTGTTTTTTACCTTAAAGAACAAACTCCATATAAGGCTTTGTGTAAAAAATAATTCATCCATTTTCAGGATTTCAATTTTCCGCAATTTTGTCAAGCTTTATAAACATTGCTTAACTTGTCTTTTTTTGTAGCTTACGATTATAATTATGCAATTTCTAGCTTTCTTATACAAGAGAAAAAGCTCCGCTTTGGGCACGTGAATTTTATAATTTTTATGAGCAAAGATGCTTAAATCTTACACACATTTGAGAAATCCAACTATCTATTTAAGTGTTTCATTGTTAGTTACTTTTTGACGATTTTATCGTCGTACCTGAATCTACAAGTTCTTCATCGCCATCAAAGAATTAAAAAATAGTACACTTCTAAGCGTTTTTATATTATACGTACGCAGTTTTCATCATCACATCTCGAGTCTGATTTAAAAATCTTACTTTTTCGTATCAATAAAAATGGATAAAATAAATGTCTTTTCGAGCTTTTAAAACAATTCGGTTTGAGACTTTTCAACAAAAACAAATTGCTACAGTGACTATTATTGAAATTCATCTCTCTCGATATGGATAAAATTATCTACACCTCTGAAATTGGGAAAACAATAGCGTATAAACAGAGGTATGAACACTCTTAAATTGTACATTTTTTTATTATCCAGAACTTTACAACCCATACGTGTTTAATCTGTGCAACAGTGTCGTGACTCGATAACTACGACACCATTCGCTTATTGAAAATCATCGCAATTCTCAATTTTAAATACAATGGAAATGGACGCTCAACGAGTGAATTTTAAAAGCCTCCTAAACTTCATGAAAAAGTGGTGGCCACAATCCGCAATTAATCTACAGCTTTCAAGGAAATATTTCTTTTCAAAATTTCTAAACTTTGCTAAATTCAAAGAGAATGCAATTTACGAATAACTTAATCTAATTTAATTTTATATTCGATAAAAAGTCTAGGCGTTGAGTTAGTCGCGAAATATTTTTTGACGTCTACATTCAAACAGTCTTTTATTTATCCAAGTGCACATTTTCTGCCGGGTATCTCCCAAAAATAAAATATGTTAAAAAAACTACACCTTGGGACATATTGAGACTGCTTATTGTTGATAATTTTTTTATTTAGCAAATACCCGTTGCAGACAGTTGTGTGATGCTTAGAAATGATTAATTATTTTCAGGATGTCTACAGATTGTGAGTCAAATTACAAAGTTAAGATTGCACTTAAATATTAAATTTAAAGAAATTATTAATTAATATATCTTTTATATTATAATTTCCGCAATCGGTAGACATCCTGATTCCAGTATAATCATTCTTGATACCTACTACTTGAATAATTCGTCACCTTCATATACATTTTTTTTCATTTTTATGTACCGTTATGCGTATTTACGTATGTACATAGATACATTCAATCGCTCACTGGATTATGCGTAACTAGATTAAAGCATTAAAATCGAAACTGATGTCTGATCAAACTTGCCAGAACTTGTCGAAAAAATCAGTTACCCAAAATCGTTGTTTCACAGTAAGAACGATTCTACAATTAGTCTAATAACGATCAAAGAATCTACTCTCGACGTGACTTGTCACTCAGTTCCCCTTTTTCATTTCTAATTACTAGTTTTCTTTCTCTCTCAGAGAAACGACATATAAACATGTTAAAATAATGATTGTTAGCGAATCGACGTAAGCGTTAAATTTACAAGCATATACCTACCACGAACTACGATTCGAGAAAATATCGCAAAATGCGAGCCTCGTTATTCGCTATTTTTCACATACCGACTTTCGTTGTTGCACACACTTTCTCCCCCTGCGTGTTTCAAAGAAAATTATCAATTGGAATTTTTCACAGAATGTGAATGTTGTTTATTTGTACAAGATCTTTGAGTTTTTCTTGACTTTTTTATGTACAATAATAAATGAATAACACAGCCCAAACTCATTACTAACTTGCTTTTAGATACAAATACTCTTCATCCGAAATAGACATCTTTTACCAGTACCTCTTGATTGTGAGATTTTTCTCTATAATTTTCCTTCAAAGACTCGCTAGTAAATTGTGTGAAACCTTTCTCTAGAAAGTTGTATTTAAACGCAACTTTTTATCCTTACTTGTGCCTTTTATTTTTAATTGACCGACTCTTTAGAACAAGAGCAAAATCAAGATATTAATATAAGCATCGAGTCCCCGATTGAAAAGGTGGTCCCGTTTAAAAAAAAGGCCTCGTTTAACGTGCGTTTATTTTTCTCTCGTGGGTTTCAGCGATCGAAAAATTTAATTTCAACAGCAAGAGTCAGCGTACAATTATCCAAGACAAAAATCACATGGAAAACCTTCAGCTGGTGGGCGTCACCTGAGAGACAGTGAATGGAGTCACTTGGTACAGAAAACACCTATTGCACACTCGTACTGGCTTTGTGTGTCCATAACGTGGCAAGGGGACATTGTTGCTGCTGCAGCGGCCACAAAATACATTTCCACAATTTCTACAATGATGTCTGCGTCGTACAACCGTGAATCCCGCCTGGCAAGCCATGCACCTTGGCGCATCATTATCCGGAACCCACGCTGGAGCCCGCTCCACACATTCCTCGCCTCTTTCAGTCGTAGGGGAAACTACAAAAATTAACATTTCTATTAGTGATCAAGCAGACACAATTTTCTGCAATCTAGTTCAACACCCTTTATTCAGGGTGGCAACTCAAACTGCAGACAAAAATTCTCGGTTTTCACGACTGACTTTTGAGCGATAAAAATATTAATTATACAATACTAATTCAGGGTGGCCGTTTTAATCGAGCATATAAATTCCCGGTCATTTCCCAGTTTTTTCCCACGCTATGATTTCCAATACTCTAAATTAAAGAATGAATCAATAAATTTGTAAATGTTAAATGCTAAATTATTTTTATTTGAAGTCGTTTCAAATTAATAATTATTCTATTGTTATTTATTGATACAAATTCACGTTTGTTTTGAATATTTGAATCATAACGGTTCATTTTAAATGAAGAGTCCAACATTGCTAAATATTAAAAAATTGACCTTATATATAAAAAATTTCAAAAGGAATAGATTAAAAATTGAATATTTTAGACTGAAACAATATTAGGATTTTCACATTATACTTTTATATCCCGGAAGTAACCGAAACTGTGTACATTTTATATTTGAAGAAAAAATATAACACGAGCGCTTATGGCACTTGCCAAATTTAAACAAGTTTATGTCGAAAAGCGGTTTTTAAAGTTCCATTTTCAAAAGTGCCTCGGTAACAAAAACTATAATTTTAGTATGGCAATTATTAGTAATTATTATTATTATGCATCTTTTATGCAATTTTTTGAGCTTAAGCAAATCAATAATATCTCAAACAAGAATGGTCGACATTTGGATTTAATATTTTTAAATTTTAACAATATCACTACCAAATGTGAATTTCTTATTGTTCCTGAGGATGCGTACCACCCTGCTTTAACTATAAGTTTCATTCCTCAATCTGGTTCGCATGCTGTTAATTTCGCAAATAACATTCTATCACAAATGTTAAATTTTAAAAGAGCAGATATTAGTGGATTATGCGATGTTTTCAATGACATTGACTGGTCGTTTTTGGAAAATATTGTATCATTAAATCAGGCTTGTAAGCTTTTCTATGATACACTCGACATGCTATTTAAAATTTACGTTCCTAAATTTGATACTAGTCGGATTAAATTCACTTATCCACCGTGGTTTACAAAAGATATTGTTGATAACATTCGCTTAAAAGATAATTATAGATCTAAATTTAATGTAACCAAAGATCCATATTACCAACAACTTTATAAAACTCGTAAGAAAAAAATAGATATTGATTTGAGCTCTTCTTTCAAACGGTATAACAGTAATATAGAAAGTGGGATTATTGCCAATCCTACTTCCTTTTGGTCCTATTTAAATAACCAGAAGGGCATCAAGCGTATTCCAGGGATCATGATATATAATAACCTTGAGCTTCTCAATACTATGCCTATTGTAAATTCTTTTGCAGATTATTTTATGAAAGTTTATAATCCGATCTCCCAGAACCTGATTGGAATGACAAATATCCTGTTCCTATCGAAAGACTAATATTGCCTGGCCATATTAATACAGCTCAACTTCAAAGATTAAATAATACCTATATAACCCCAAGGCAAATTCGGAGTGCCATAAAAAAGACCCCTAATAAAGAAAAAGCTTGTACTGATCTGATCTCATCTTCTCTTATTAAAAAATGTTCAGAATTGTTGCTTCCTCCACTAAAAATTTTGTTTAATTTTTCTATTCCAATTAGTTATTCTCCTCCTGTCTGGAAAACTACCCGTATATGTCCTGTTTTGAAGAAGGGTGACAAATCTCTTATTATTAACTATATAACCATATCGGTTTCTTGTGGATTCTCTAAAATCTTCGAATTATGTATTTATAATTTTATATCTCGTGTTGCTTTTCGTGTGATCTTCTTTAATAAGCATGGATTTATCCCTAGTCGATCTACTGCTACCACCTTGCTGAGCTTTACTCAAAATATTCGTGAAAGATGAACGACTGACCATACAAGTGTATAAAGGTAAAGAAAATGGCAGAATGCCCAGAGGTAGACCGCCGAAAGAATGGTTAGAATCTGTGAATGAGACATTAATCCGAAGAGATATAAGAAGCCATAGAAACACGAGATCTTGCATGAAAAAAGGCATGGACTTGAAGGAAGATAGAGTAGTATGCCAGGACAGAAAAATGTGGCGAAAAATAGTTTGTAAACAGAGTGACAATAGAGTGAATGGCGCCTGAAACAAAGACCTTGGGTAGAAATGTGAGGCTCTTCACTTGGGGTGAAGAGCACGTTGGTCACAATTAAAGAGATTGGTCAGCAACCTGGGTCGGAGCAGTGTTGCGTAACGAACGTGTCATTTAAATAAATAACACGAGAATTCTAGATCAATCTAAAAAATCTATACCCCCTGCCTCACATTACTCCTTTCCTCACAGCGCAAGTCACGCCTACCCCGAAATGGAAATGGCTTATGGTATAATAATACTAACTGTACATAATCAAGTTGATGTAATTTACACATATCTCTCTGATCTCTTTTTTATACTTTTATACTTTTGCTCTTATTTATCCTACATTTGTTCAGCATTGTGGACACTCTGCTTCAGAATTTATCCCTACTTCTGGAGTGCCCCAAGGATCTAATTTTGGACCACTTCTATTCATTATCTATATGAGTGATCTTTCGGCTTATCTCAATTGCTATCATTATTTTTACGCAGATGATCTTAAGTTGTCCTATCCTATCTCTGATATAACTTAATGTATAAATATTCAGGATAATATTAATAGATTTGTTGACTGGTGCATATCCAATCAACTTGAAATCAATATTCAGAAGTGCCCGATTATGATTATTTCTTGTTCTTGCAAAAGAGATAAGCTAATTATTTTTCAATACACAATCCAAGGGGTAGTTCTCGAGATAGTGTCTGCAATGCTTGACCTTGGAATTACAATTACACAAGATCTCTTTTTTGATGTGCATATGGATAATATTGTATCTAGCGCTAATAAATCACTAGGTTTTTTTTATTTAGAATCTGTAAAAGATTTAAAAACATTTCAACAATAATTACGTTATTTCAATCTTTGGTATGATCTAAGCTGGAATATTGCTCTGTTGTTTGGACTTCTAATCTCCATTAGCATATCAACCTTATAGAAGCGTGTCACAAATGATTTCTGAAATACCTCAATTGGAAAAAGCTTGGAATCTACCTGAATCTTGGACATTTTCCGGCATTCTATTCTTGTTTAATTGATTCGAGGTATAATCGACTGTCCTAAAGTGTTACAAATTATTCTTTTAATATACCTTCAAGCTTAGATCCTCGATCACAAATCTACACCATGTGTTATGACCTGAATAGAGTGTTTGCCTGTTCTCGTGATGATATAGATCTCTCTTCACAGTATCAGTACATACTTTTTATAATATAGTCTGCGAATTTATCTCTAACTTAACACCATAATAAATAAATAAATAAATAAATAAATGAATAAATATATATATATATATTTATTACACATAATATTATAAGCTCGTGGCCTCTGGCTGTAGGGTTTATTTTATTTATCAATAAATCGAAATCCTCTTTGATTTTTTAACGGATATGGTTGGTGACACTAAACGCAATTCATCACAAATTTTTTTCGTAGAGTGAAACGATATTTATTGCAAAATTATAATCAAGTATAAAAAATTTCCGGCTATTTCCCCGTGCTCGAAATGCTAGGCTAATTCCCGGTTTTCTCGGTCAGTAGCCACCCTGTTCATTAACACACGGATTCAGATTAATAACAAACCTTGAAAATGGCCAATCAAATGATTAATTTTGAATATGCAGTTTTTCTCTTTAAAACGTTTTAATGTAGAATTAAACACATGAAATTGAACAAAATTGCAATGGCAAGGATCAGAGCTCAAAAAGGGGAAACGCAGGGGGAATATGAGAAAGACTGTGCCCGCTGCAATGGGGATCAATTTTTTGCACAAAAAGGCTGAAAGCCTATTAAAAAAGCGTCCTCGAACAAAAAAGTAACTTTAAGCAGCCTTGGTCTGCAAACAGTGGAAAAAAAAACTAAGTGTGCGCGATCGGAGCCTGTAATTGCCGATGAGTCAATCGTTAGTAAAAAGCTCAGAAACACTATTAAAACGTAAAAAATTAACATTTGTTAAACATTATATGAACATGATTTTGAGTTTTTTTCGACTGTAAGTATTGTTAACGAAGATTTAAAAAATTTCAAGTTTGCGATTGGCGAGCGCGTCCATTAATTACATAAACGTCATTTTTTAAGAAAGAAGAGCGGGCCCCCCCCCCTCGTAAGGCGTTTTCTAATGGATGCTCCCTTTATAAAAATTGAAACCTGGACCAATAGGAGCTTTTCTATTACAGGAATTCCTTTTTTGCAGAAACGTACCTCTTTCATTTGTCGGCAGATTTGACACAATTTCCTCTTCGTCTTCTTGCACGTCTTGGTGTTCCGAATTTTCGGTTGAATTCAACGAATCGGGAAAAATTCTCTCTGGCTCGGTGGGGGTCACAGGCTCTTCTTCCTTTGCATCCTCAGTTGTTTGGCTGCTATTCATGAGGAAAACGCACTTTAGAATATTGCGCAGGTCCGAAGCGAAATTGGTTTGTAACTGATCAGCAACGCCTGCGATGCAAACGAATAATCTATGGACCAGATCTTCGGAAGACCTGAAATATTGTATAAGATTAGAATCAATAAAAAAGAAAACACACACGAGAAAGTCAATCAGGGTGACAATTTAATCGAGGAACCAAAATCCCGGTTAATTTCCGGTCATCGAACATTTTTCCCGGTCATTAAAGAAATAGTTTATGATGAACAACAGTTAATACAATGACTTTATTCCCTTAATTGTTTGATCAACAATTTTTTTAACAAAAAAAGATTTTAAACTTTTTACTAAAATTAAAGAGGAAGACCAATAGTTTAAAGAGTCTTTAAATAATCGATAGGATCCTTTCCAAGTCGGGCAGGTTATATATACACTTTAGTCACAGAATTTCTCGACGAAGAAATATGTTGTTTTTTGAAGAAATTATAGACGAAACGTATTTTTCCGATTTGAGAAAATAATATTTCGACGAAGTTATGAGTATTTTAATTATAATGTTTGTTTCTAAAAATATACAAAATGGCTCTTTAAACATCGATAGTTTTTGATATATGAAATTCAGTTGTACCCTATTTTCTTTCCAGAATCTTGTGAGGTTTTTACTTTACCATCTCCTTTCCACGGTGGCGCAAATTAAAAAATTGTAACTTAAATTTTGTTAAATAATTATTCTGAAAAAGATGTTTAAAGTGCCTCTTGTAGAAATTCCCTGACTTTTTCAAGTTTTTTTTGTTAATCCCTGCATTTTTTTCTAATCAACGAAATTCCCGGACATTTCTCACATTTTCGGGTTTTTTTTTTACCTGTGGCCTCTGTTTTTCGAAATCTGCCGGAAAGTTTTCAAACAGTTCATCAAAATTAACAGAATCGCGGCACTGAGATTTGTTTGAAAATATAGTCTTTCGCAAAAAAAAAAAAAAAAACCAACACATATATTTTGCCAATTTTTTTTTTGAATTTCTCCTTTATTATACAAGACATCCTCCGAGTTTGATGCATGGTATGTAAACATCACAAAGGAGAAACAAGTTTCACCGCATGAAACTCGCAGGATTATGTCCCTTATAAAATAAACATAACGAAAAATTGGCAAACAATATCATTTTTGGTTTTTTGTAAAAATAGTATTTTCATCTTCGAATAAATAATCACCCCCATTTTGTTAATTTTAAACTTTTTTTAAGTTTTCCGGCCATTTTCGAAAAAAGGATAGAAAATCTTGCCCGAGTCTGAAAACAAAATTTGAATATCTAAGACTAAGTCAACAATTATCCAAGTTTAAAAACATTTTTCCATTTCTTGCTTCTCATAGAGGGAGATTTATAATGTTGTTAATTCTGAAAAAATTTTAATTCGTTTAATGGAAAGTTCCTCAACTAATAAATGTCTAATATAATGTTCTAAACAATTGTCCGGATGTATGTGTGTGGATGTCACACTTTTTTGTGAACACGAAAACTTGAAGACGGTTGCAGATAAATTGATGAAACTTGAAGGTCTTATTTTTACTACTTATATCTCAAAACTGACTAAAGGATTTATGAAAATATTTATTATCTTTTTTTTAGTACTTAATAATATTAAAAAAATGGGTTTTTGTACTAAAACGTTTTTCATTAACATAATTCAACGTTGAAGCAAAAAAAAAAAAAGATTTTTTATCTCGAGACGAATCGATTGAGCTATAATATTAATACATTTGATTAAAGAGTAAAGAAAATATGGTTATTTATATTATTTGAAAAATCGATTTTTATAGTAAAAATTTTCTCATTCACATAATTCATAGTTGATGCAAGAATAGAACAGTTTTGTTGATTCGAAAAAAATCGATTGACTTATAATATTAATAAATTTTACTGAAAAGCAAGGCAGTTACGGTCATTTATAATATTTGAAAAATTAGCAAGAATAGAAGAGACACTTTCATTCGTGACGATATGATTGATCTATTTGTGTTGTTTTATTTTGAGTTCCGCCCTATGTACCAATTTTTAAACCACTAAAAACTTTTTAAAAAGAAAAACTTGATAAATTCCCGGTTATTTCCCGATCCAGTGGCTACCTTAGTCAATGCTTTTTCCAAAATATTGTAATACAAACCTAAACTTTGCTCGTATCTGATTCCTGTTTGCTATTTCAGCAGCTTGCATAGCCAGTGCAATCTCTTCATCATCCTGACAATCGCTTTGGAATTCGCTAGTCTCGGAACTCGATTCACAACAACTAGAACAACTGGAACTAGAATCCAAATCCGCTCTCTGAGCCAAAGCATGTTCAAGAGTCGAAGCCTGAACTTTGGAAACGATGGAAGTACTGATGAGTACAGGTCTGGCACATCTTCGAGAATCCTGATGTTCATGGTACCGGAATGGTTGTGGCTCTACCAGAGAATTTGGCTCCACAACTAAACCACTTTTATCAGTTCTTGGTCCCAAACCATCGTTTATTAAATCGCTTGAGCTTTGAGCACTTGCCCTTCTCTTTGCATGTTCCGATCTGACATTCATTCTCTCGTACTTGTCTCTCTTATCAGAGTCTTTCCTCTTCATTCTCGCAATTTTCTCAGACTTCGATCTTCTATGATCGAGCAATTTTTTATTCTGAGGCGACGAGTTTCGGTGTATTCTTTGGGAGATTCCACAAGTTTGTCGGCCTGGATTAACACTTCCTCGGGCCTCAAAGTGCTGCAGTCTTGGACTCGAATGGGGACTGTGACTACCAAAGTTGGGCATTTGCCTCGTGTTTTGACTAGGATGCAAACTGGCGCCCAAGCTCATCAATCTAGGATTAAGACGATCAGTTGAATTCGAGCGAGAACTCTCAGTACTCGTGGGCAGATGAATGCTTTGAACATTAAACGAGATACTCTGTCGAGGTTCCACGTAAGTCTTATGATCACTTTTTCTCTCATATTTACGCTGTCTTTTCCTCTGTTTCTCCTCCCTCGTTCTTTTGGCTATAATTTTTTCCCTCGCAAACTTGTCAATTTTGTTGCCAATCTTTTCAATGTTTTGTGAAGTCGAAGGGCAGTTCTCACACTTGAGATCGTTCCAGAATTCCTTCCTGGAAGACGAGGCGTCAATATTAAGGTTCAGATTCTCCCAGTTCTCAGAGTAGTTTATCTGAAAACTGGGTTGGTTCGCGTCGCAAACCGAAATCTGACCATTTCCGTAAGCAACGCCAATGAACTCTTCGTTTGATCCATCAAAAGTCGACGATATCCTGGTTCCGATTTTCGCTGGCTCGACGCCATTGGTCGTCAGTGCGGAAACTTCTATCGAATGTTCCATGCCCTTTGCGCTTCGCAGACTGCAAATACAGGAATTTTCCGAAATTGTCGAATTTTTTCTTTTGGGAGAGTTTAAATTTGAACAAGAGTAACTCGTATTTTCTTCTGTGTCTTCACCCTCGAAACTTTGACCCTCATCGGGTTCTATTTCGTTCGCAAAGGTCTTCTTTTCCTCGGGACTTTTGTCATAAAGACTCGTATTTTCTGAGGATATCACTGTGCAGATTCCCGAATCAGTCTGTTCCGAAATCTCATTCAGAGACTCCCCGTCTAGTAGGAGATTGGAGAGTGTCTTATTCGCCGCAGATATGAGCCTCTTGGAATCTAAATCAGGCAACGAATTCTGAATGTGTACTGGCTCACCTGTAACATTATTTTCGTGGGAAACTTGATTTAGTAAATATTGAGTTTGCGGAACCTCAATGTTTTCTGAACTCCCGAGCATTTGCGTGATATCAGAACTCAGATAATTCTCGACCCCTTCTCTGCGAACGTAATTTTCTTGACCACTGGAAGAACTTCTGTCAGAACTTGTCTGTCTTATACTACGTGGAATGTCTTCTCGCTCCACTGAAGCCTTAATTTCGGAAACCTGGACCTCATGTGAACGATTTTCGGAAATATTCTCTCCCTCCTTTGGTACTCCAACCCTGTTGCAGATTCTCATTTTCTCCTCGTCTTTTTGTCGCTTCTCCACCTCGACAGACAAGTCGATTTGCCCATTCCCTTGGTCCAAAATTTGAACCACGTCATTGGCGACTTCGTCCATATTGCTGCCTGTATTTCGCGTCACGGTATAGAAATCCACGATAAAGTCTTTGCAATTTGGGTAGCCGGTATAAAAATTGTGAACGAATTCCTCGAGATCGGGAACATCCTGGCACGTCGTAGTACCAGTTTGAGTCATTGATGCCGATGGTTCTTCATTCGAACAGAGAAGTTTTTCGAGCATGTAGAGTTCTCGGTTGTTTAGAGTCCAGAGGAGTTCTCTGATTTTGAGGAGAAGAGTCTGCAAAATAAAATTCTGGAGAAATAAAATAAAGAACAATGTAAAAAGTAGGGGTGTGTAGTCATTTGTTTGAATTTTCAATGAAAAATTTGGACTCACTTGGGACATGGTACTTTACAGTTTGATTTTTTTTTTCTAATGCGAAAAATCAAATGTTGCACGCGTGTCCAAATTTGTATTGAAAATGTTGACGAATTACTGCACACCTATAGTAAAAAGACATCTATCCATCTATTATTACCATGTAAAAACTTACCCGAAAGGGTCTAAACATTTCGCTAATATTCTCGGGAGAATTTAGACAGAGAGGTCCTCCAGGGGGAGCTAATAGGCCAGAAACAATAGCTAAACGTGGAATTGTAAACATCAAGGCCGGCTCGTAGTTGTCCACATCCGCCTGGTTCAATAATCCTCTTTCGAGAGCTCTTTGAAGAGTTTCCGAGAATAAAACGCACACGAGTTCCTGTTGTTCATACTCTTTTGTCGACTTCACTGGCACCATAGCGCCAACGTAACAGAGTTCAAAATCGGCAAATAGTCGATCAAAGATCTTTAAAGACTCTATCAGCTTTTCTATCGAAGGCTCCAGTGGATTCTGGACCTGAGAAAGATACTTTCGTAGTATGGTCAGAAAAATTACCTATAATCTAAATTAATCTTAACTTAAAAAAGGCAAACCTTGAAGAAAAATTACCTTTAGGTTCATATGGCCTTTTAATGCATGTTCTCTCAACAGATTTCTAACAATTTCGAGCGACTTTGTGAGAGCCTTCGCCAATGGTCTCATTGCAGAACTTTCAGCTTCTCTATTCATGATTGACGATCCAGCTGCGAGACATTCAGCGCCGAACCACAGCTGCCCCGCCAAATTTTCCTGCATCACGTCGTCGGGAAATTTTACTCGAAAATCCCGATTAGCCCTGCTGTCTGGGATGAGATCATCCATGATTTGATTGCATATCGTCAAGACCTTATCTTGGCAATGACGAAGTTGGTTTACCAAGGACGTGCATCTTTCTGGTTCTTGGCGGCCATCAAAAGAATCTAGTTCACAAGCCACAGCGTTCAGGGATTCGTCAGCGTAAAAGAATTGAGCTAACAAACTCGTGTCGTCTTTCTGTTGACAAAAATGAGAACAGGGTTTTTGACGGAATTTCGATAAGAGAATCTGATATAGAAAAAATTACCATAATGTCTTGCAAGATTAATAAAAAGGGTCTACAGGACTTGATAATGAGGTTTATTAATTTTTGAATAAAAAGTGAAAAGTGAAGGGATACCCCACCACTTATTATGTTCTACAATAAAATCTTTTATAGAACAAGATGATAGTGCAAAGTAGGGAAACTCGATAGGCTTACATAGAGAATAACGAATGTTATTGGTAACTTAATATTGTCTTCATTGCGATTTTATTTCTCAGTTACGGCTGCCAGGGTCATTATGGTTTCCTTCACACAAAGTTCACGTTTTATTTTTCATTCACAGGTGAGTGCTTTTTTTATTTTCGCAAACAAAAAACTGTTTCAGGTTTAACAGTCCATTACTGAAATAATGTGGGAATTTTAGGGGAAGAAAAAAGTATGATGGAAGAAAAAGAATCACAGAAAATAAAAACTGAACCTCAAACTGAACAAAAATATATTCTCATAACATTTTTAAGGTCATGATTGAAAAAGTTACGATTAGCTGAAGTCTCAAAATCAAGCAAATTTGTTTCTATGAAAAAAAAAAATTTCGATTTAAAATTATTATTCATATATTACACCACTTTTACGTATCAAAGTTGGTATAATAAATGAATTACAAATGTTTTATATTTAAAACTTGAATTTAGAGTTTAGAATTAATTTAGTTGATTACATGAATATAATTTAGAAAAAAGTTGCGAACGACAATCAATGAAGGAAAAGTTGTAACAAATTTGTTGAGCAGTGTCTTTTCAAGAGATCAGAAACAAATACAAACAAAATATAATAATTAAGGAAATTCCAAATTCAATTAATGAACCAGTGAATTTCGTAAGTGATTTTCTAAAACAAATAATCAGGTTCTGTAACAGATGAGAATATGAAAATTATTCAACAACTCTTTTCTCGAGAGCTATTTTAAAAACACTTTCTCTCCCAAATATTGATTTGAGAAATTCCTATCTTTCGGGCTGAAAACTTCGAAGCCATTGTGGAAATACCCATGCTGGGTATTTGTCTCGTGATACCTGGAAACTCAGGCATTCAAAATTTGTTGACCTTGGCCATTGTATACTTTTCCTACGCGGTCGAGCGAATCCTGACATTGGTCAAAGGAAAACTGCTTTTTACATTGACTCTGAAAATTTTACTGCACATTTAAACAGACTCCTATTGTCCGTGTGTTCCTATTTATTATCGTGATTATCTTGTCATTAGATTTAGATGGAAATTCTTTCTAGGTTACAATTTATAAACTCGAATTTAAAACGATTTGAATAGATCAATCACTATTGTCAAATCTATTGTCAATTTTTATTTCCTTGGACTAGGGCTGCTTCTCTTTCCCGAGGAAGTGACGTCACTGATGCTTAGAAAGTGTATAATTGATTCACGGTTACATGGTCATAAAGCTCCAAGGTTTGTTAAAAAAAATTTCAGCTCAAGAAGACCATTTTTATTGTTTAATGTTAATAATTAGATTTGAAGGAAAAGCATAATTATTTATAGAAATAGAGTTTGCCAGTGAATTAAAAAGAGAAACCTTTTTTAAATCGTAAATAGATCAGAGTGTCTATAATAATTGTTTTAAAATAATTTTACTTAATTAATGATATTGCATCGTGTTTGATAAAAGTGTCAACTGCGTTGTTAAAGAAAGATAAGCATACTATAATAACGGCTATGATTGCCTTTTAGCTTAGGACGTGCTCATTGAAGATAAACATTTTTAATGTAAGGAAGCGTCGACATATTGTGTGAATATTATTCGGTGAAACCCCCCGAAAAATGTCGTGAGACACTGAAGCTGACCCCCTCCTATTTTTAAATACGAAATATAAATGTAATTTTATATAATCGTCAGTCGAACAATGAATAATGACTTAAAACTATTCGATACTAGTAGGAGAATACTTTTCATTAAAGTCTTTAGTCTTTTTTGTCATTTGAGAACATTGATGTGATTTAAAGATTAACTTACAACTCATTTCCCCTCTTTTAAAGAATTCTTTTTTTTTCTCTGTTTTCAAGAAACTTCCCCTTTTTCTCGTTTTTTCTCGCTTCAATTTGAACTTATCTAATAGAACCCAATAAGAAAATTCAACTATTCTTTGTTAAAAGTTAAGTTTTTTTGTTAAAAAGGGTACAATTATACTTTTAGTTCGGAATTCATTTCGTTTGGTTAAAAATTCTACTGTTTGGATAAAAATTTAATTATTTTGTTGAAAATTCGACTATTATGTTAAAAAGTAATCTTCTTTGTTAAAAAATTCAACAAAATCGGTTTAAAATTAAAGTATTTTGTTGACAAATAAATTTTTATTAAAGATTCATGGCAAATGAATGAATCAATGCAAATGTAACTATTCAATTTTTTGTTGAAATTTGATGTTTGCAGGTTGAAAATTCATGCATTTTGTTGAAAATTCGTTTTGTTTTTCATAGAAAATTAACTTACGTAATTAAAAGGTAATCTGTTCTGGTTGACGATTCTACTATTTCGTTGAGAATTCATATTTGTTTGTTGAATTCGACTTTTTTAATTTAAAATTAAACTTTTTTTGGTTAAATTGTCAACTATTACATTTTTTATTAAGAATTAATCTTTTTTTAGTTGCGAAATCCCCTATTTGGCTTAAAGTTGAACTACTTTGTAAAATATTTATTTTTGTTGGTTGAAGATTCATTATTTTAGTTGGAAATTCAACTCTTTGGTCGTAAATAACCTTTTTTTTGTTAAAAATTTGTATTTTTGGGTTCAAAATTCAACTGTTTTGTAGAAAATTCCTCTTTTTGACTTGAACATTCAACAATTTGGTTGAAAATTAACTAGGCATCTTTTTTGGTAAAAAATTCTCATCTTTTATGGTACAAAAAATATCTTTCCTGGTTGATAATTAATCGCTCTTGGCTGACAATGAACTTTTTTTTGTCGCAAATTCAACTTTACGGGTTAAAACTTGAACGGTCTTCAAAAAATGTAATTAGTAAAAATAAATAAACTAAGAGACAGTTATTTACTGTCAAAACATTTAAGATTAACAGTTAAAGAACTGGAATAACAATGACAAATCCACTAAAAAGCCACATGTTATGTTTTGCAACAAAAAAGAAAAAAACAGCGTGACTTATATCACAGACAAAGATCGAGTATAGAGTGACAAAAAAATAGAATCCGCTTGTTTTGAAAGTCACGGAACAATATTGCAGAGTTCCGTAATAACCTTCAAATTATATGTTTTATAATATCGCAAGTCGGGCAAGGTAGTACATGACAAACGGTACTAAATTTTATGCCGTCAGTTACATTTTGAACGACAGACAATAAAAAAAAGAAAAGACAAAAGCAGGGGACGAGCAAACTACTTTAATATTTATTGGCCAAGTTTCAGAAACTAATCAGCCGGGCAAACTGCAATAAACAAGGTCCTCGCTCAACACCTCGATGAGTGATGCTTCATAAAGAAAATAAGAAGAAAGCAGGAAGCTCTTCAATTTTTTACAAAAATCTTTTGAGATCATTTCTTTAAAATTTAAATCGGATCCGAATGTTTAAAATTGGATTTTCAAAACAGTTTGAAATTTAAAACATGCACGAATTTTAAAACCTGAAAGCAATAGAATAATTCCAATGATTGGATGGCCTGCAATTAATTGTCATGCGTGAGAGTTCAGTGTGTGCGTACGTTTATTTACATTGAATCGAGATCAAAAAGTCGGAAAATCAGAGATACGATCATTTCCATGTTTGTCGTAGATTTATATATAAATAATAAAGACAAATTTACAATGATAAAAATCCATGTCAAAAGGTAAAATGGAACGAATAAAAAATTTAAGAGTCTTAAAAATAGAACAAAGATTTTCGATTATTATTGGCAAGAGGGTTGGAATTGTTTCCTGAAAGTTAAGATTAAATCGAGTTTGAAAGGCCGACGTCGACTTCCATTAAAAGTTTCAAAATGGAAATGGCTGTGCACACATTGATATTAAATCAAGTTTTTCTTTTAAACTTTGGTTCGTGTAGCTACAGTCTTTTGAGATATTAGGTTTTTCAGAGCGTGTGATATAAGTGTTAAACTATAAGTATGCATGTACACATCATTCCAGATAAGAGTGCAGTCACTTTTTCCGATTATCTGTGTTGAGGATGTTTGAATTGAAAAATGACCTTCGCATGACTTTATACACATTCTAGAAACACAATAGTAACCGGTCTG
>CAKNWT010254126.1:0-14242 GCA_932066315.1 Andricus coriarius | reverse complement strand
GACAGTCGAAATGTGGTTATTCCTAGTGCTTTACTATAAACGTAGAAGGTTATACACCGGTAGTAGAACTGATAGTCCGAAAATGTTTTGAAGCAGACTAGAAGAAGAACCGACCATAAAGGCAAACTCCAGCAGGCAATATATAATATATTTCCTGTTAAATAGAACAGCAGTAATAGTTTTGAGGACTAGAAATATCACACACATCTTATAAAAGCGATATAAATCAGACCTGCTGCGCAGAAGTGGAAAAAAGTATTAATATACCAGGCAAAACGCTATAGGGGTCAATTGACCCCTGCCGGTACCCGACTATCAAAAGTCAATTTTTTTTTAAAGCTCGCATCCAATATTTCCGAAAAAATCGTCAAATACTCCTATTTATAAATAATTAAAAGTCACAAAATGCCATCTCGCTGCAAGGAACCGCTGCGGAGATTTACCACTTCAAAAATCGAAAGGGGCCAATTGACCCCGCCCGGTGCTTCTAGTGTTAAGCGAGGGATTGATGTTGATACCCAAATTGCGAGCAGAGTTAGTTTATTGGCTGATAAATCCATTTAACACCAGCGGAGGTAAATCGGATCATTGCCTTCGTCTTAGAGACATTAATGAATAGTTTCTTAGTTGGGGCCCAGAGAGAATCTCAATCGTTTGATTTAATTTCCCAATCGCCAAAAATATTTCACAAGCAACACAATGAATATATATTTGTAGGTCGTCAGCTTAAAAGACGTATTTACCAAGCTGTATTGAACAATCAGTGACGTATATTATAAATAATATAAGCCTTAAAACAGACCCCGGAGATAGTCTAGAAGTTACCGGAGCCAATTTGTCAATTAAATAAAACATTTTTGTGAGCATCGAATACTGCTTGTTGCCTGCCTACACGCAGAAAAAAACCTTATATTTTACTGAAAACCAAGTTGAATCTATTGACCTCCTAAGTACGTGCATGGACAACATGACAGTTCAGTAAATGTTACAATTATAGGTAACTAAATATGACTATCATTGATGATTACCAGTACCAATTCTCAAGTGGTGCTGACCTGCGGATCGGTAGATTTTACCGATCCAGTCGCTTTTCTGCACTGTTCCTCGATGCTGCAATTACAAATTATCATGTCACTTTGACGGATAATATAAACAGAGCTAAGGTTATGTTAACGGTATAGAGTATAGTTTAGGCGATACTATAAATTGTAAAAAAATATTGCTAGAAAATAATAAATAAACACACGGTTCATCGGTATTTTTAATTTACAACACTTATAACACCATTTAAATTTCGCACGCAACGGGGGGGGTGGGGGGGGGGGGGTATTCGAACGCATAAACCTAAGTACGCAAGTCGATTATTTTAACCACTACAATATTACACGAGTTGCGATCTGTGACACAATCCCGAAATGCATTTGTTACTGAGGTGGCGACCTGGGTAACGACTTCTGAATACGCGTCCATGCCATCGCGCGCACAGGACAAAAGCACTCGCATGTACCTCATATCCATTCAAGTCAGCTGATACATTCGCGGCACACAAACAAGCCTTGCTCCAATAAGCTCTCAACTGTACGCGGTCTGTGAATAAGTTGTACAATGCAAAATTGTTGTATTTATTACAATACTTCTTCATTGCTAAATGGGAATATGGAGTAATGTGACGACTGTCATAAAAATGTCAAAAATAAGTCTTTTTTAGGTGATGCAATCCATCCATTGCCGATTGCGCCATGAATTCATCTGGTGGTCCGCGCGGATACGTTGCGTTGTTACTACTTAGAGGGCGAGTCAGGCAAGCCAATCAGATCGGTAGGATGTACCGATCCTTCTGCAATGTCCGCTGCACCACTATTGTAATCTCGGTTCAGTGGATTTTACATATCTTACAGTATTTAATACTAGGGAATGGAGGTTTATTTTACTAAAGGATTACCGTTAAATTCACCTTAACTTCATTGTGACATTTACGAAATACCGAGTGATTTTGACATTTTCACCCACTCATTAAGAGCAGTTTTTACTGTTACGGTTACAAGAAACACTTTACATTTATTGATAAGTAAATCTTACATTTCTTTCTTCTGCGTGTAGGAGATAAGCCGAAAACCATGCTACAACTTTATTTGGACATCCAATTTCCCTAAGTTTTCGAAGGAGATTGTCATGATCTACCACATGGAAAGTGCTACTGAAGCCAAAGAGAACCAAACCCGTAATGATCCGCAATTCAACGGCATACCTTATATCATTGGTGATTTTCAACAGAGCAGTCTGTGTGTTGTAACCTTGCCTAAATCCTGTTTGGTATGTATCATACAGATTGTTAGATTCGATGTATTTATGCGATTATTTAGATATTATTTTCTCGACAACCTTAGAAGACGCACATAATAGAGAGAGAGGGGGGGGGGAGAGGCCTATAATCATTGTAGAGAAACCCGGCTCTTCACATTAGGTACAGGTTGAATGATGGATTTTTCCCATAGGGCAGTAAATGTACAGGCATTGATGGGATAATGGAAAATGTTAATTAAGTAAGGAAGAATGACCTCTATATCTCTTTTAATGTAGATAATAGGGATACCATCCACGCTCCTGGAAGTGCTGCAGATGGCTTCAATAGCCTTACTAACATCCACGAAAGAAGCAGGAGAGAATAAGAAATCCGTTTCAGATGCATTTACTGATGTGGCAGGAGGGTGCAGAAGGGAATAGGAGGATATATTTAAGACAGATTGGTAATAGGCATTGAATTCTTCTACAGATATGTGCAAAGATCCTTCGTACTTTTTGGGGTTGATGAGGCCCAATGTACGAAGTTAACTCCAATGACGAGAAGATAGGGAGGGATATGGGATAAAGAAAGCGAAACTTTTCGAAGAAATTCCAAGCACAGGGAGATAGATCGGGAGGGTGTAACTCTTTTGAACCTGTTAGGAGAGGAGGGGTGGTTTATCTGTTATGGAAATATAAGGGGAAATAAAAAAGGGGAAGTGACTTTTATAGGTAAAGGGGAGACAGTGATAGATTCTATTCTAGCAGAAGAAATAATAAGGAAGATAATGGATAAAGTGGAAGTAGGTAGTGAAATAGGCTCAAAACACTTCCCGCTAAAAACGACATTTAAATGCTCAGGATGGAAGCGTCATAGCAAAAAAGAGGAAAACCTGGTGAAAGGAAAGTAAAAATGGGTAGATGGGAGGAGGATAAATTGAGAGAATTTAAAGAAAGAATGGCGAACGAGGAGATTCGAGGACTGGAAGGGGAAGACGTGAACGCGTGCCCTAAAAATCTAAAAGAGCTAACAAAGAGGATAAAAGAAGAAGTAAGGCCAAGAGCAGAGGAGAAGGGAATGAAGAAGGGATGGTGGGACGCAAAATGTAAGGAGAGCAAAGATAGAATAAAGGAAAATGTAAAAAAGTGGCGAAAAGGTGAGGTAGGAAAAGAGGAATATAATAGGAGATAGAAAGAACATGAAAGATTTTTAAGTGATAAAAAGCAGTTTGAAAAAAGTAGGTATATGAAAGAGACGGAAAAATCAATCAGGGAAGGGAGGGAATGGGAGGAGATCAATAGGGAACGACGAGGAATGAAGGGCATCAATGAGAAAATCGATATGGATGAGTGGACCCCGTAGATTAAGCGACTGTTGGGAGGAGTGGAAAATAATGTGTGAGGTGAAAAAAGGAAGGTAATAGAAGGGGAAAATGATAGAAATAACGGGATAAGTAGGGAGGAATTGAATAGAGGGATAGAGATGCTTAAAAGAAACAAAGCAATAGGTGAGGACGACATTCAGAACGAGGCTTTGAGGTTTGGAGGAGAAGGGGTGAGAAAGGAAATGTGGAAGGTATTCAATAAGGTTTGGAGAGGAGAGGGATGGCCTAAGGAATGGAGGACAGGGTTGGTGGTGCCGACAATTAAGAAAGGAGAGGGCAAGAAGGTGGAGGAGTATAGGGGAATCATACTTATGTCGGTGGGATACAAGATATGTACGGAGATTCGCAGAAAGAGATTGGAAAGGGAGGTGGAAGAGAAAGGGATTATTCCACATAATCAGACGGGCTTCAGGAAATGGATGGGAACAGTAGACTACGTACTGAATTATCTAGTGAATAGGAACATAGGGAAGAAGAATGGAAGTTAGTGCCCTTATTTGTAGACTTTAAAGCGGCATTCGACTCGGTAAACAGGAAGGTGTTATGGCAGGTTATGAAAGAGAGAGGGGTGAATGAAGGGTTGGTTGATAGCATAAAGGAGATATTCGAAGAGACTAAGATAAGGGTGAGGATTGGGAAACAAAAAGGGAAAATTTTTTGGAGTGGAAGGGGGCTCAGGCAAGGGTGCCCACTGAGCCCACTACTATTCAGTCTCTTGTTGGCAGATCTAGAGGAGAAACTAGAGAAGAAAGGAAAAGAGGGAATGGTTTTGGAAAATAGCAAGGTATATTCCTTAGCGTATGCAGACGTTATAGTCTTATTAGCGAATGCCAGGAGAGGGATGAGTCTCATAATGAGAGTGTTTCAGGAGTATGTGAGAATTAAAGACTTAACGGTAAACGTAAATAAGACCAAGGTGATGATTTTTAGGAAGAGAAGGACAAAGGTAGAATATGAATGGAAGATGTACGGGGAGAAAATGCAACAGGTCGAGGAATTTAGTTACCTAGGCTTCTGGTTTGAGTCGAAAGGAGGGGTTGAACTACTGGTGAGAAGAAGGATAGAATGTGCGTCTAAAGTTATGGTGAATAGGGAATAGGGAAGAGAAAAGGGTATAGGGAACAGAAGGGTTAAAGATTACTGGAAAATGAGACTGTGGATGTTTGATGCGTTTGTGTGGTCAGTCCTAAGTTACGGAGTGGAGATCTGGGTATGGAAGGAGCACAAGAGGGTGGAAAGTATGCAGGAGAGATTCTTGAGATGGGTAATGGGAATGAGCTGGAGGTATCCATGATATATGTTGAGGGAGGAATTAAGTAGAGGTAGAATGATTATTAAACAAATGAAGAGAGCATGGAACTTTGAGGAGAAACTAAAGAGGAGGGAGGGAAGCAGTATAGCACAAGCTTGTCTACGGAAAGTATTTAGAGAATGAACTGATAATTAAGGAGGTAGAGGAAAGATGGAAAAAAATCGTGAAATCTAAGTAAAACAGGTGGTATAAGGTAGTGAAGACTGAAGGAGAACCGCAATATTTAAGAAAGGTTAAAAGAGAAAGTAAATGGAACCACGTTATACGATTTAGGATGGGAGAAGGAGTGAGAGAGTGTAGGTACTGGATGGATGAAGAGGAAAGAAGATGTATAGCCTGCTATTACGAGACAGAATCATGGGGGCATGTTTTAGAGAGATGTACGGAGGAGGAAACAGGTGGTGAGAGTGTGGATGACAGGATATGATGGATCTTGGATGGAAGTGGACAAGGGGCAAGCTGGATGATGAGACTGGAAGAAATGATAGAAAGTAAGGGGCATGTAGTAGGGAAAGGCCAATCACGCACTCCTATACAAGGACAGTAAAGTAAATAAGACTTTAAAATTATATTAACGGAAATGGTAAGAGAAAACGGAAGCCCAGGAAACTGAATAGTCAGCAAATCTCGAGAGTAATTTTGTTAAGACAAAGCGGTAGCATATAAGTTACCAGGTGTATAAGCTTAAATCCGCTGTTTTTCAGGCAAAGGAAAGTCGTTTTTTTTTGCAGGAAATAAAATAAACTTTATTCAAAGTATTTTCCCTCGCTTGCTATACATTTTCCCCATCTCTCGGGCAATTTGTGTATACCACGCCAAAAAAAGTCTTTATCTTTTGATGCAAACCACTCGTCAAGCCATTTTCCGACGTCTTCGTACGAATCGAAGTGTTGTTCAGCGAGCGCGTGACCCATCGACGAAAACAGGTGGTAATCAGAAGGGGCCAGGTCTGGTCAATAAGCGGGATGAGGTAGCACCTCCCAGTTGAGTGTTTTCAAGTAGTTTTGGACCATTTATTGACGTGTGCGATGGGGCGTTGTCGTGAAGAAAAATCAGCTTCTCATGTCTTTCTTCATAATCCGGCCTTTTTTCACGCAAAGCACGGCGCAATTTGATTAGTTGTTGGTGGTAGCGGTGAGCATCGACAGTTTCACCAGGTTTTAATAGCTCATAGTAGACGACACCCTGCTGATCCCACCAAACGACCAGCATCGTCTTGCGTCCAAAGCGATTAGGTCTTGAAAAAGAAGTTGATGGTTGTCCGGGATCGACCCACGATTTTCTTCCTTTCGGATTCTCAAAATAAATCCACTTATCGTCTCCAGTCACCACACGATGCAGAAACGACTTTCTTTTGTGTCTAGCAAGCAAGATTTCACATGTGTTTTGGCGTCGCACCATCTGCCTATCGTTCAATTCATGGGGTACACATTTTCCCATTTTTTGGATCTTTCCCATGGCATGTAAACGCATGGAAATGGCCGGTTGAATAACACCTAACTGTTCGGCAAGCATTTTTTGTGTTTGTGTATCGTCCTCATCCAAAAGAGCCTGTCATTCATGGTCCTCAACTTTTTTGGGCCGATTTTCACGCGTTTTGTCACTCAAGTCAAAATGACCGTCTTTGAACCGACGAAACCAGTCTCTGCAAGTTGTTTCCGATAAAGCAGTGTCACCATAGGCCTTGACAAGCATTCGATGTGATTCGGCAGCCGATTTCTTCAAATTGAAGCAAAAAAGTAGAGCTTCCCGCACATGCTCCTTTTCTGGCACAAAACTAGACATGATTACTCAAGGAAAAATTTATGTTGTTGTATAAAAAAACTGAATATGTGCACTGATTTATGTAGCCAGGTGTCGAACTCACACAAAAAAAAGCATGACGTTTCTATTGTAGCTAAATATGTTCACTGCCGCCATCTCTGAGCAAACAGCGGATTTAAGCTTATACGCCTGGTAATATAAGTAAAATATTATTATTCAGGTATTAAGTATTCTTAAGGTAGTATAAGTGGTTTTGTAACGTACTGTAAAGGGAGCGGAGGCCCTCATACCCGAAAAGGGAGAGAATAAATAAATACGTACAGACAATAGAATTGATATACATGCGGTAGTGTAGAGAACAAGCCGTTTCAAAATTAGTTATAAGGTCTATTGGCATATATCGTGAAGAGAAAAAAAGTAATTTCCAGAGCTAGAGTGATTTATAGGTAAATGTAGGAAAATTCGAATTTTCCCTTCACCTCAAAATTCAAAATTTGATTTAAAAATTCCCTGCTGCTTCTAGTAAGTTGTTAATCTTATATGAATCAGATCAGTAACTAGATAAATCAAAAGAAAAATTTTTCAGAGACAAAAATCAAGTTTCACGTCCAGAATGATTTGTAGACCATTATAGGTAAATTCGATTCCTGATTCCAGCCGTAAATTACAAATTTTCTAAACCATACCTTGTTAGTCATTGAAAGTTGTAAATCTTCTGAAAATGCTAAAGTTGCAAAAACGTTGGATGATATCCAAAGCCATTCCGAATAAATCGTCAGGTAGCTAAAAGAATATTTTACAGAAACTCCTTACAGAAACTCTTCGAAATATGAAGTTGAATGATATCAAGAGCTATATCTAATGCAATCTCGATGTAATCGGTGTACCTAGTCGTGCGCTAGGAAGCTAAAAAAATATTCTACAAGAACTTATTTAAAATTTTGAGTTGCTGAAATTGCATTCTAAGTTGCTCTTAACCATCCAACTTCAAACTTGGGAAGAGTTCCAGTAAACTGCCATTTAAGCTACCTACGCTTTTATGCACCTAGAGTATACGAATACTGCGTTACGAAATTAAAACTTCACGGGTCTTACAGAAGACAACCGGTGGAATCCCAGAGTCATTTGTTTTACATTGAAACTAATTGCATGAAGTTGTACTTCAAAAAATAGGACATCTCGAATTTAAAGTATTACCTGTAAAAAATGATGCTCTAAAAGAATGACTCCACCTTTTACAGTGAGAGATGCGAAATATAAGTTCTTATTATGTATCGACCACGTGCATAACACATACAGCTACATTCTGTGTGTTAATGGCACTAGTAACTATGCAATCTGTTATACCACCAAGTGGAGCGAATACATTTTTTGGTTATATAATAATAATATACGTATAAGGAACAAATTCTTAGTTTCTTTAGTTGTGTGAGTGATGCACATAGTCAATCGACTATACACAATTTTTCCGTCTGGGGTTCCAAATTTAAATTTGATTTGAATTCTCAGAGAATTTCAGTAAGAGGAACTGTTCATTATATGAAATTGTACAATTGTAATTCATCAGAAGCTAATCAAGAGAGAATTCTCGTGCAAGTCGGCTGGAAATGAGAAAGCCTGAGAGGGTGCTGGATCGAAGGGCCAAGAGTGTATAACTGTATACTACAGTCTAAGTTCTAGTACTAATCACTAGCATAATGTCAAGTATAGGTTATGGCAACTCCTTGGAGGTCGGCACTGACGTCGACGCTGATTTAAGGCAGGGTACTTCTGTTCATAAGGGTGTGACCATAACTCGCCTGTCTTTCATGACAGTGATAATTTTGTATGAAATGTCTTTCGGAACCGCGGTAAAATTCTGCACAAATCTCTCTCGATTAAATTGAATTTCAAAGTCTTTTAAATTTTCTAAATTCCTTGGAACACAATAATTATTTTTATTCAGATATACTAGGGTGGTCCAAAAAACAGTTTTTTTCTAAAACGGTTCCCCTATAAATTGTTCCTTTTGTTGTCTAAGTGTTTCCTGAATATTGTCAGAATTAAAATTCGCGAAATATAATTCATTCTATAATTCTATAATTCGAAAGATAATTTTCGAACTATAAGTAAAAACTTAGATGTAGTTGATGCATTTTTTTTATGCACGATATCTTGAAATTAAATAATTCTTAATAAAAATAAATTTTAGGCTGAATTTTTATTGTGTTTTTTATAGTTCAGGACACCGTTTACTTAACAAAAATGTATATATGTATAATATTTCAAGCATCAAGGCTATGAAATAAGCGAGGGACATGCATTCCAACGCTAATTTGAAATCGCCCATGTATTCTAAAAGAAAACAATCCAGTATTAACAGAAATTAAAAGAAAATAAGAAATCTTTTACAACAATGGGCTTGAGAGACCCATACATATATGGGCGATTTCAAATGAGCTTATTTCATACCCTTGATGCTTGAAATATTATAGAATATTTTTTTTAAATAAACGGTGTCCTAAACTATAAGAAGCATGATAAAAATTCGGCCTAAAAATGATATTTATTAGTAATTATTTCATTTCAAAATATTGTGCATAAATGAAGTGCATCAACTACATTAAACTTTTTACTTATACTTCGAAAATTATGCTTCGAATTACAGAATTATAGAAAGAATTATATTTGGCGAATTATAAGAAAATTCATCGAATACTGCGTGAACGAAATTTTTTGCAAAAATGGCCTTGAGAGAACTGGGCTAATCGATTCGTCTCAAGTCAAGATATTTTGTAACAATTTTTGCATCAACTTTTAATTGTGTAAATAAAACAAAGTTTTACTATAAAAATCCATTTTCCATATATTGTAAATCACAATAACTTCCTCAATCTTCAACATAATGTATTATTATAGGTCAATCGATTGATCTCAAGTCCAAGAATCTTTCATATTCTTGCATTAACTGTGAATTATGTTGATGAGAAAAATTTAACTATAAAAAAGCGATTTTCAAATATTATAAAACACCATAACTTCCTTACTCTTTAACTATAAATGTATTATTATTATTAGTCAATCGATATTTCTCAATTCAAAGAATTTCTTATATTTCTGCATAAAAACACCCATTTTCAAATATTATTAATGAACATCATTTCCTTACTCATAAATAAAATGTATTAATAGTATAGGTCAATCGATTCGTCTTGAGCTAAGAAATTCTTTATAGTTTTGCATCAACACTGAATGATATTGATGATACAAGTTTTTCTTATAAAAAACCGGTTTTTTGAATATTATAAAAGATCATAACATTATTAATTTTCAATAAAATGTATTACTGTTAAAGGTCAATCGATTCGTCTTCAGTTAATAGTTGTTATATTTCAAATTGTTATCATACAAATCTTCTTTTGTATTTTTTTATGTGAATAATTTAGAATAGAATGTATAATACTGATGGCTACATATTAGTGAGTTTTGCTACTGACGTATGTTTTACTGCAATGTAAAGCGTACTTCGATTGGTGTACACTGTAAATTTTGCAAGGATCCTTATTACTTTTAATAAAGCTAACCAGTTTAATCAGGCTATAACGCAGTAAACCCTTCATTAGAAAAACTTACTGTGGTGTAAACTGCCTCTTTTATGGTTGAACAAAGATGAAGAAGGTAAATTGATTTGGAACAATTTGCTACGACGACTTCTGGGACGAGAAAATGAGAGTTCCCAGACATACAAAAGGATGTCGTCGGTCGATCGAAGCGGTTGCTGGATAGTAAAAGGACAAAAAAGTGGAAAGGTTTTGTTGCTGCGATAGGTAATTGAGTTTGGAGTCGGGAAGAGACTGACAAGAGTGGAACTTCATTAAAGTAGGGCGATGCACGCATGTCAGCTGATTCGATGTTACAGGTCCACTTGCCACCGAGTTATTGCATCAAATTGTATCACAAAGAAACCGAAAGATTTTTTACATTCTCTTCATTTATGATTGAGAAAGTATTAGAACCGTCCAAAATTTCACACCTCAGTTTTTCAACGGGTCTCCACGTTTTGAGGCCCCCTGAAGCCAAAAATCAAATTTTGACGATGGCGTCTGTCTTTATGTCTGTCTGTATTATATGTATGTCTGTATGTTTGTCTTTTCGTCCGCAAAGACGATAACTCTCGAAGAAGTGAACGGATCAAATCGAGCTTTGGCTCACTTTTTTTTGGTCCTAAAAGAAAGAACCAGTTCGTACGCCAAACGACGATAGATATGTGAAAAAAGTATGGTAGAAGAATTAAAGCTTTTCAAGATATCTACATTTTTGGTTTGAACTCTTTTTCGATAGGACTCGTCCTTTTGGTTTTATTTATTGAAAATAATGTGAAATATCTAAAATTCAAATGCTGAGCCCAACGACGCAAAACGCGGGAAAAATTTTTGAAAAGAAATTACAGCTTTTAAAAAGTCTTACAACATTCTCACACACCATATTTTGATTGGTCTTGGCATTTCGGTTTTACTTATCGAAAATACTATGAAAAAATTAGATAATTCAATTTTTGAACCAAACTACGCAAAGAAAGGGAAAAAACTTAAAGAGATATTATAGCTTTTAAAAATTGCTACAAAATTTCCTACAAGCATTTTTTGATAGGACCTCTCATTTGGCTTTTATTTATCGAAAATGCAGTGAAAAAATCCCAGATTCATATTTTGAACGAAACGACGCCCCAGACTCAAGTATCCGGACTTATATAGCTGTATAAAAATTTAGAAAAAAAGTCCTAACCATTTTCTTATGACCATCTTTTGATAATGATTGATATTTTGGTTTTATTTATCAGCAATACTGTGAAAAATCCATAATTTAAATTTTGAACCAAACGGCGCAAAATACAGGAAAAAGACTGAAGGAGCAATTATAGCTTTTAATGAGTCTTATAAAATTTGTTTTTAACCATTTTTTGATAGTACTTTTTGTTGGAATACACCGACAATATGTACACCTACAAACACATTAGCAAACGGAGAAATTCAGCATCCAGGATTCTTGAGAAAATCTAGCCTGCAGTTCATTGCAGACATCTGTCAACTTTAAGGGACCAATTACCTGAAGGGAGTAAGGCCGTTCAGTTCGGTGTGATCCGTCAAGCTAGACACCCACGGGCGTAAACAGTTTCGGCAGAACTTCGTGCATTTCTCAAAAAAGTGATATTCAGTTATATACACACAATTATAAAGTACATTTTTACATACACACATATACACAGTGATCTTATAAACATTCAGTAGAGTCAATACAGAAAAAAAATATTGTGCATACACTAGCCACGCAATGAAGCGTATTTCATACTTTTTGTAACCATTGTGCTTTTATTCTTAAAAAACACATATTCTAAACGTGAACTTCATATGTCTTTAATGAATTTTCCAACACTTTTCATTTTGGTTTTATGTATCGAAAATACTATGCCCAAAATAGAACATTTAAATTTTGAGCCAAACGACGCGTAATATGTGTGAAGGTTTTGCAGGCATTTCAGCATTTGAAAATTCTTACGAAAATTGCTTTGAATTATTTTTCGACAGAACTCGTCTTTTTTTAATTTATTTCCTAAATTGATATGCAAAAATTTAAAATTACTACATTACGCCAGAAGACGCTGAGATAAATGGATTATACCGTTTTATGTTCTTGAATTTAAAAATTTGGGACAGTTTATAGATATTAAGCCGTACAATCTAGATGTTAATTTTGAAAATCCTGGATTACAAAACTCAACACGTGGACGTTCGCATGGAAAGGATCCTTATGGTTGGTAAGCCTTTAAGTTAAAACAAGAGTTGCCGGGGCATTTTTGATGTCGGAACTTTGAAAACCCGCTTTTCGAGAAAAGCGCCTCTAAACATGGTGAATGCTATAAGCGCACATGATATACTTTTTTTCAAACAAATAATATACCCACTTTCGGCTGCTTTCAGGACATGAGTATACGCTGGAAAACCCACTTAAGTCGATCCTAGAATTTCAGTCCTCGGCATTTTGGCGATGCGGCGAACGCGGAACCAAGAGAGACGGTGCGTGCTCAGTCATGTATGACAAATAGTAACGTAGCGACAAAGCGGGCAGTACCCTCAGCGAGTTAGTTGTGTCATCTGTTAGCATTTGTCCACATCCAACAGAAATGGTTCAGACGGCCCTGAATGTTTACTTTCGGAGCGAGCGAATGTTGTGTTCATTTAAGTGAAGGCCATTTAGGACCATGCGCGAAACCGCACTTGAATGGAAAAAATGCGAATATCTCCTAAACTAGAACCGGCCATCAATGCCCTTTTCATGAAGATCATAAACTGTATGATCCATTTTCTCATTGAATATGGTAGTCAACATGGTTGTCAACTGCTTGCAGAATTTTTATCCAATTTTATTAGAAAAAATTTTGAGGCTTTTCTGTGATTTCGTGGAATGAGTAATCTGTTGTACGGATTTTTCTATATTAACAATATCTCATGAAAAATTAAGTGGCGATTGAACATCGGCGACCAATAAATTAGCATTAGTACTAAATGATAAATATAGTATCAAAATGGTCAGCCGTAATATTATACGAGACAATAACCTGAAAATTTATTTAGGTTGGGTATATAATCCGGAATGTAAAGACTATTCCTACAAGGGGAAATATAATAGGAGGGTTGAAACATCCTTGGGCAAGATTGTCAGAAGAACATGCCGTCGGCGTGTCACGGATCTTTGGCCGCCCTTCTATCTCGCAGAATTTGGTCTGCGGATGCCGTGACTCAACTGTGTGACTCGGATTACTCGAAGGGATGAAGTTAGATTAGGGACAAATACAAACAAGAAATCACCTGCGCCCGAGCTGAATTCCCTAATCGGAAGCTTGTAATCGAGACCGGAGTCGAAATGGAAGCCCAAAAAATATCCTGTGACAATCACTCAGAATTGTCAGTTATTTACACCCAGAAAAATATTTTCCTTGAGTTATGTACAGGAATAGATTCTTTAACAAAATGTTTTAAATTTAACATAAAAATACTTTCAAATGAAAGAAAACCTCATTTGGTCCTAAAGAATAACGTAGTTTATATTTTGTTTTGAAAAAAAAATGATGTATGTATTTCTGTAATAAGTTCTCTTTAATAGGTTTTATTTAATTTAAAGAGACATTCTTTTGACTCAAATAAATCACTGAAAGAAGAGGTCTAGAAGGGCAAGCATGCAAAATTACCCCGCATATTTTAAGCCTATATTAGCGCCATATATTGACGTCTATGTGAATCATTTCAATAAATTTATATTATATTAACATCCCTGGCGGACCGGCCGAACGCAAAGATTACGCTGCAGCGTAATGGTAAAGTAATGGTAAAGTAATGTTAGAGTAATATGGCATTATAATTATTAAGAGAAGCAAAATAAATATGTAAACTGTTGCAATCATAATAATACGTTAAAATTTACGTTAAATGGTCATCTCGTAATTGCAACAGGTTTCTTTTTC
>CAKNWT010254100.1:0-18759 GCA_932066315.1 Andricus coriarius | reverse complement strand
CTTTTCCCCCCACTGTCCCTGCTACAGCGATGCCTGACAGCGGTAGGCAGGGACAGTGGCCGAATCGTTCGAAATCACCATTCAGAAACTCTTCTGAGATGCAGATAATCTCCGCCCCTGTGTCAGTTAACCCCTGTGTGACTATCCCGGCAATCTGCACATTCGCCGTATAGCATTTTGATCTCGGCCTGCGTGTCGCCCCTTTATCAGCCTACATGAAATACTCCCGCGTATCGGTGTGCGTGTTTGCGTAGTAAGTGATGTCCGCTGCCACGTCAATTTGATTTGTTGTTGGGTCTATTGAGGTGGCTCCTGCTCGTTTCCTGCATCGTATGCTTCTTTACGAGGGTATTGTTCCGTATCTTGTTCGTGTTGTGAGTCAATATCCAAAATTTGTACCTTGAAAGGTGTTTGATTTTGAGGTTTCCTCCACAAATTTTTATTATATGGGGCACGTTGTCCCCCTAAACCATTTTTTGGTCGTGACCCGTTGTAACTGTTAGGTCGACCTCCATTTTTCTGTTGTGTCCAGTCTCCGTTGTTTCCAGGATTGGTATTTCTGGGATAGGTATTTCCGGGATTGCCATTCCTCCAATTACCATAATAATTTGGATTTGCCTTTCGTGATAAGCTGTTTTTATTTCTTGTGTCGGCATATCCGGTATTTGTGCTGCTAATCTTGTCGAATGCCTCCAGGAGTTCGCTTAGTTGCTCGAATTGTTTAATACCTCTCCCTATTATGGCATACTTTATTTCGTCATTATAATGACATGCCAACTTGCGAATTACATCGGTTTGTTCAGGTGCAGGTATGAATTCGCTTACGTGAGCGAACATCTTGGTGGCGTATTCCGCACGAGATTTGTTTTTTCCGGGTGTGAAGTGACCGAATTCCAGTTTCTTTTTGATATCATGCTGGGTGTGCTCGTTCCAGTACCTTTGTTGGACCTTTAGAGCAAAAGTTTCGAGATCTAACATATCCCTTTTTACATCTAGCCACCAATCACTAGGAGGGTCGGAGAGAAATTTCTCGATCATGTAGTCTGCGTCACAATCTCGGGGACGCACAGTGGTTATTCGAAATCTAATATCAGAATTGCAAAAAACAAAATGGCGGATCCAATATCACGGACGAGTATTTCAAAAAACTATTGGATCTACTTAAAACGTGGTTTCTATGGGTTTTCTAGGGTCCTGACTCCAAATCTAAAGTCAAAATTTCAACAACAAAAATGGCGGATCCAATATGGTGGATGAGTATTTCAAAAAATTATTAAATCTATTTGAAACGTGATATCTATGGTTTTTCGAGATCGCTAACTCCAAATCTGAAGTCAGAATTTGAGCAAAGAAAATGGCGGATCCAATATGGCAGCCGAGTATTTCAAAAAATTATTGAATCTACTTGAAACGTGGTATCTATGGGCTTTCGAGGGCACTGATTACGAATCTGGAGTCAGAATCCATTTTGATGGTAAGAAAAGCATTTTTCGATAAGTGGCAGCAACCAGCGGCCACGATTAGCGAAAGGAAGAAGTTGGAGGATAACGAAAGGTTAAGAGATCAGTCAGATGAGGAAGCGGAAAAATACAAAAACATAAAGAAGATTAGGCAGAAAACACCGGCCGAAGGTAGGTCAGGTGGAAATAGTTTAGAAGGCTTAGAGAAACGCATTAGAGGTTTCCGAACGGAAACATGAAAGAGTTACACATAGTAAGGACGCAGTCTGAAGAAGTCACTGTAGAAGTAAAAAAAGTGAGAGAGAAATAGGAGGAATGTGATAACATAAGGAAACAAAGTTTAGCTCTATCTTTCGAGGGTAAACAAAATACAAAAAATCTTGTTATCTATTGCGACGTTTCATCGGTTTGGTTTGCCGACCTGATCAGGCTATATTTGAATAGAAAAAAAAACACATACACCGTATTAGATAATTATAGAGTCGAAGATAGGATACACATACGAAATTATTCATTCCTTTGTTTATAAATAAGAATTATGGATATGTCACGAAATAAGAAAGAAATTAATTTACCGTAAGAATGTTGACAATTAATTATTTGTTAGTTAACATTCTAGTTAACGCGTTTTGTGAATTTATAAGAATTTTTCTTATAATTACCTATTACGATCGATGATATTCAGTCAACTGAGTGTATAAGAACTTGCAAATGAAAATACGACAATAAGGATGACTCGTGTCAAGAGTGTACATACATATAAACTAAATTTTATTTTCACGGATGCATTACAAATTTAATTTCTTGATCAATGGAAAATATAAATGATTAAACGAATAAATATCTTCCTTTTTACTAAAATTGTTGCTATTGCATTTTATATCAATCATTTCTGAAATCAACCTTTTGTTGTAATTTGATTCTTGATCAACAATAATTGTATCATCCCAATTAAATGTATCATTGCAATTATTTTGATGTTTAACAATTACATTTTCACTATTTGTATTATTTTTGTGTTCAGAAATGCGTTTGTTTAGCGCTTTTTTTGTTTCGCCTATATATGATGCCGGATAATCGTGACAGGAAAATGTATATACAACGTTGGTTTTTCCCACTTATTTGTATTGTCTTTACCTAATCTTATAATAGAGCTTAAACTTTTTTTAACTGAAGGAGTCGTACTAATATTATATTGTTTTAAAATTGTAGATAGGTGATCAAATTTTTCGTTAAAATATATGTATGTATGTACACTCTTGACAAGAGTCATCCTTATTGCCGTATTTTCATTTGCAAGTTCTTATAAACTCAGTTGACTGAATATCATTGATCGTAATAGGTCATTATGGGAAAAATTCTTATAAATTTACACAACGCGTTAACTAGAATGTTAACTAGCAAATAATTAATTCTCAACATTCTTGCGTCAAATTAATTTATTTCTCATTTTGTGACATATCCATAATTTTTATTTATAAAAAAAGGAAAGAATAATTTCGTATGTGTGTCCTATCTTTGACTGTGTAAATATCTCATACGGTGTATGTGTGTTTTTTTCTATTTAAATATAGCCTGATGAGGTCGGCAAACCAAGCCGACAAAACTTCGCAAATGATAAAAAGATTTGTTGTCTTTTTTTCTCTCGAAAGATCAAGCAATACCTTGCTTCCTTATAGTATGATGGAGAGTGATAAACCAATTTCTATTATTGGAATGTGATGATACTCTTTGGAAGGCCGAAAAAGAGTATGTATGGAAGAAACTGGAGTCTACAGAGAGCAAACAGAAAGTGAGAAAGTGAGGAGTGATATGAGATGGCTTGAAGAGTGTGTCAGGAAATTAGAGTGTGGGAGTGAAAATAAGGTGGAGGCGGGAGTAGGAGACGTAGTGAAGATGGTCGATACGAAACTGCGGGAGAAAAATAAGTGAATGCGCATGCGACTAAATGAAATAGAAGTAAGACTAGAAGGAGAAGAAAAAGCTAAAATAAAGCGAAACATAGTAATTGAAGGAATGAGAGTAGAAAGCGATTCGGGAAAGGAAGATGTTGTGAAGTTGACGAGCGAAATTGGGGCTCAGGTGAGAGTGAATGCGGTAAAGGTTTGTTGTTAAAGTAAGATGCGATTAGGAAAAGATAAAATTGCTGAGAGGAAGAAGGCGCTAAGGGGGGAGTGAAAAAATTTAAGAGCACTTGACATAAAGAGAGAGAAAGAGAATGTGGATGATCGAACGGAGAGCATGGATAGAGAGGTGGAACGAAGGTAATGTATGGATAGAGAAAGACAGGGTATGGGTAAACGGGGTGAAGTGGATGTGAGACGAACAGACAAAAGAACTAAGAGCAGAGGAAACAATACAAGAGATAAGGGCAGAGACAGGTAATGAGAGTAGGAGGGACGAGGCGGGATTTACGTTAGAGAAGAGTAATTGAGCGCATGAATAAGGAGGGAAAAAGACAGAAAAAGTGGTAATGCTGGATGGAGCATGGGCGGAAGAAAAGGATTGAAAAGGAGTAGAAGAGAAAGAGAGAGACTGAGAGCTCCGGAGAGACAAAGACAGTTATCACCTTAACTTTTTCTATCGTTACTCGATCCAAGCAGTCAAACGTCGCCTTTAAGTCCACGAATATGGCTATTATTGCCCCTTTCTGCCTTTTAATCCTTTTATTTATCAGACAATTCAAAATATATATGTTGTTCATCACTCCCATTCCTTTTCTAAACCTTATGTGATTCGCTGGCTCTATCTTTCTTTCCTCTACTTCTTTCTTCAATCTATCCGACAAAGCAGTTACAAATACTTTATACGATTTTGGCATGAGCTTCACATCTCTATGATCTTTAACCTTCTCTCCTTTGCCTTTCTTCACTATGGGTACTTCTACTTCTTTCCATTACTCTGGTCACGTCTCTTTTCTCCATAATCTATTACACATTATCGATGCCCATTCCTTTAGTTCTATCCCCTCATATTTCGAGACTTAATTTGGAATCTCACCTGTATCAGGTGCCCTTCCATTTTTTATTATTCTTAAAACCTTGACTATTTTTTCCTAGCCTTCTCTGCCTCTTCCTTAAACCTTTTATTTTCCTCTTTCCTTTGATGATGCAACTCAGTATACTCCCTTTTTCTCCTATATTCTTATCCACTGCTTTTTTCATTCCTCCATTTTCTTAATTCCTTTCTGACCTTGTTTTCCTCTTTACATTCCTCATCCCATCCACTTCTATTCCCTCCTTCACTAACTTCTTTTTTGCTTGTGCACTCTAATCCTCTTTTTATTTCCCCCATCATTATGTCCATGTCTTCGTCTATATTAAACTCTCTTATTTTGATTTTCATGACCTTTTCTTTAAATTGTTTTTTCCTTTCATTGACCAATCCCCTCTTTCTGCTCTTTTTAGCTTTGCTTCTAGTTTCTTGACCTTCTCTCTTACCTCATTGTCCACCATCACATAATCAATTACCGTTTTCCTTTCTCCTTCTGAGCGTGTATATTTTCCTTCCTCATCTCCCTCCATATTACCACTTAAGGTAAACTATCCCAACTACTCCAAACTCTTTAACAATTTCTTTACCTCCCCATTGAGTATCCTGTCTTTAAAATCTCTTCCTCGCTCTCTTCCCTATTACCTTTCTCCTCTATCCCCTGTTCGCGCATTGAAATCCCCTCCTATTGTAAGTCTAATCTCTTCATTATTTTCTTCCATCAGTTCTTTCATCTCCTCTTGATTTCTCCTGTATATCACCGTCCACATAAACTCCCACTATCTTCCACGTCTCTCCTCCCATCTGTACGTCTTCTACTACTCATCCCTATTGTTCTTAAACCTCTTTCTTAACCTTCCCTGTTATACTTTCGTTCCTTACTCCCATCACCATTCCTCCTATTGCTCTGCCTTTTTTATTCTTCCTCTTTGCATTTTGAACTTATCATTTGTAACCTCTCGGTAACCTTTTCCTTACTCTTTCCCATCCCTTTTCATCTAGCCACCTCTCCATCATTACGATGGATATGTAATGATGGCTTGAGCCGCCCTCAATTTTCCCTGAAAGGAGAAACACCTTACCAAAAAGATTCACATTGGCCCTAGAATCTAGTAATCTGAAAATAAGATTTGGTCTCCTGATCTGTCAACATTGAACTTCGTAAACATCATGTTCGATGGCGCTCCTTGACTGGGTTATCGTGCGATGAGCATGAAGGAGTTGAGACCGTGGACGCATGATGGCGCTCTGTCCATTCGACATTTCTCCATTTCTCTCGAGATTTTGAACTCTCCCTACCGACAGGAAATCTCAGGAATATCTCAGGCGAAAATATCAGGCGGGGTCATACAAATATCAGTGAATTATCATTTTCTATTTGAATCATTTCGGCTCTAGAGATTGACTGAAAGATTTGGGTCCTTTTTTATGTTTTAATTTATGGCGGTCCAACCTTGAGGATTCCGAAACATGAAAGGCAGTTAAGAAAGGTTTGGCTGTCAGAAAGTCTTCATGAAACTAATCGCTTTTGACGCTACACATTTTTGTTTAATTTTTTACGTGCATATATTTATTTGTGACAACCTATTTATCCATATATTTATGTATGTACAGCAATTTCGTGATGGTGAGTCTAAAAATGCTGTTTGTTTTTACGCATCTCGTTTAGTTAACGAGATACTTACAAAACAGGATGTGTTTTGAACTTATCAACGCAAATTCCATATATTTGTAATCTTATAGATTCGTTTGGTCTGCTTTTTTAACTTTTAAATCCCTTATTTCAAAATTAAAAACAAAAGTTATTTTTGTATTTCAAGCTCTTAAACGTGGCGTTCGTTATTACCACCTCAAATTGGCTATCAAAACGTGCTACAGGAACTATATCTACCTGGGTCGCTGCCTTGAATAGATAGGACTCAAATACAGCCATAAATAGGCCCAAGATGACAGATCATCTTAAGGGCATGTGATACATAAACAATGATCGATTTTAGCAGTGTTAGGTTCCCCCGGCTTTTTTCCTACAATAATAAAGATTTTGCCTTAAAAATTTGGGGAATGATAGCGAACATGCTAACGAACGTCCCCGAACTCTTCTGTTGTGGAATAATTGAAAAAATTTCATTTTGCTAAATTTGATTAATATGTGTGTATTTTGAGGTTATGTGTGTTACAATTCTCCCCGCAGCTTGAGTTCCAAACTACACAATATTTTTGGTCGGAAACTTAGGACAAGTAATAAAACATAGTAACTAACGTCCCGGAACTAAGCTTGTTTTGAGGCAATCCAACAAATATATTTCATAAATAATTTAATTTATGCTCGTTAGGTCGCCCTCTATGCCACTCGGTACAACAGATACCAACATTATCGGAATGCTAGAGACTGGACAACCCATCCTAACCCCCAAATCGTGCATATAGAGAAAAATTTTATTTAGCAGAATATATTTATTTTTGCTATTATCCCTTTAAAAAAGAGTTCGGAGACGTCCGTTATTCTACTTTATAGCATAATTGAATTCAGTTTTTACAAATTTTAAGTTTTGTAAACAAAAACCCGGGGGAACTGAACCCGATTGAAGTATCACATGCCCTTAAGCAGGGGTCCTTTGTCCGTAACCACATCCGAATCACGAAAAAAATATATGTTTTGCAATTAGCGAATTGAAAATAGGATATTTGGAATTTACACATTTGTGCGATTCCAGGCATGAGCGGTTTATCTAAAAAAGTTTAAAACTTTACAAGCAATGAATTCGAAAACATATCCTTTCATATATTAAAATTATTGAAATTTGATACATTTTTTAACAAATTACATATGTCCAGAACCGTAAAAACTTGTAAATTACAAATATCCCATTTTCAAATCTCTAATTGCAATATATATGTATACTTTTTTAATTTATAATATTTGCCTGGTTACGAACAAAGGTCCCCTCTGCCGGCAAGTATTCGGGTTGAATGTGGTTTGTAGGCATCATAAAACCAGACCGGGTTCTTTCAAAACTAATTCCTGAGTAGTAATAGATCGAAATGTCAGAAAAGTGACTGAATCTGAGATTCTTTAGAGATTTTTTAGTCATTTTGTACCCGTAGGGATATAAATACAAATATTAGAAACCTGAATTTCTTATCATATGGCAGTATTGTTGTCAATGCCAAACTGAAATTTTAATGAAAGATAGCTACTTCATCTCTCCCTGGAGGTGCATGAATATTCTCCAAATTTTATTTTCACTAATGTTTATTTTGCACAAATTCAGTCACTGAAAAACAATTTACTACCGATTTTATTTATCCGAATTATCTTTTTGCCAATTCGAATTATTCGAATTGTCCTATTTTTATTATACCGAATTACCATTTACCATCATTTTTATATTTCTGAATTACTATTTGATAGAAATTTTATTATTCCGAATTACTGTTTGGCATAAGTTTTATTTTTCCAAATGTCTATTTGGCTTAATTGTTATTCTACTGGATAACCATTTACCATAATTTTGATTTTTCTGAATCTTTATTTGTCATAACTTCTATTCTTTCGAAACATCATGTAACATAAATTTTATTTTTTATAAATATGGCGAAAGTATAAAATAGTAACGCGAAATTTAAATCAGACAATCAGAAATTCAAATTTGAAACTCTGATTAGCCTACTTGATTTTCATGTCATTATTATGCAAAAATGGTCTTAAATAGTTATTAGGTAAAATAAAAATCGTGTAAAATAATACTTAAAAAGAATAAAAATTATGTAAAATGGAAGCGAGGAAAAATAAAAATGATGCAAAATAGTATTTCGTCAGAATAAAAAGGATGTAAAATGACAGTTTGGTAAAATAGTAATTCCGTAAAATAAAAATGATGTAAAATCGTATTTCAACAGAATAAAAATGATGTAAAATACTCACTCGGTGACGCGTTTTTCGGTAAAATAAATAATAGCGAAAATTGAATTTCGGGATTATCCATGCGTCTGCTCTCAGTGTATATGTACAGAATTATTTTTAGTGACTGAAATATTGGGCCAATTTAGCTAAATTGAATGTTAATTCAACTAAGTTCAATCCCATTCAAGATTATTTGCTGTCATCCAGTATTTTTTGATCCAGTGTAGATCTTTTGATTTTCTACCCATTGCAGGCCGCGCCGTATTTACGACCACATTTTCGATCACACTTGCGACCGCATTTTGAAATAAACAAAGTTGATTGAAATACGTAATAAACTTGCTTGCAGTAAATTTTCAATCTCAAGGCAATTTTTTTAAGCGTTTTATAAGTTTTAGTAATGTGGCCGCAAATGCTATTTCTTATGCGTGCTCGAAAATGGCGGGCGCAAATGCGACTGCAGATTTTTCCGTAGGGTATTTCTTTTTCTTTTATTCTTTTTACCTGGATTCACATATTGCATTAAATTTGTAGGTTTTCTTAGAAGCCGACGTGAGAAGAGGAAGGAAAAGAAAGCTAAAAAAAAGAAGGAATCCATTGATGCTAGCAGTAATAAAGAAGAAAAATCGGACCTGTAAGTTTATACATTCTCGCAACTTTTTAAAATTCTCATTAAATGTGAAGGGGTCGGTTTTGTATCAATTCTGACTCGCTTCATTTTTCAGTACACAAAAATATATTGAAATGGTGTGTTAACGTGATTCCATGACTAAAACTAGTAAAGTAGATGTCCCTGTAACCGTGCTGATCCTAATAATGGTGAAACTTGATTATGGTTTCAATAAAGTGATAACAAATATATGAAAATTAATATTTGATGATAAAACCTATTTACGTCTTGCATTTTATATTATCAAAAGAAGTTTAAATTAATTAAAATTTTATAAGAAACAAGAGAATTGGCACCACGATTACTGGGAACTAAGAGACCATTGAAGTATTACGTAACGTACTATTTGCGTATTTTAGCCTCCGCCCCCCCCCCTTCCCCGTCTCTAATATGTCACGTAATGTAGAAATTAAAAATATATATATTTACTTGTAAAACATACATCGACTTTAGAAACTAACCAAATTTTGAACTCAAACATACGTGAAAAATGCATTAAAAAACCAAGTTTTTGAAGATAACATAAGACTGGCCACTAAGTACACGATTACTGGTGTAATAAATTATATTAAATTATATTAAAGGTGTATTCTGAAGATTCCAAGAGAATTAAAAATACTTTAAAAGAGTAGAAAAGAGTTTAAGTTATTTCAAAGTAAGTAAGAGAATGTTACAGAATTCAAACAAATTTGAACATTTTCATTCAGTGGTAGTTAACCTGTCGGCCAAACTTGATTAATTTGGAAAGAATTGAACATAATTCAATGGTTTCAGAAGAATTCGGAGAATTCAAAAGACTTTCTGAAATGTAAAATAATTCAAGGTATAGTCTATAGATTCTAATAGAATTGAAGAAAACTTAAAAACCAAATAAAAACAGTTCAAGAATTTCGAAGTATTCAAGAGAATTCGACACAATTAAAAAAAGTGTACAATATATGGGGCGTTATTTCTCAAGTGTATCCACTCAAAAAGGCAAAGTTGTCTGATCTCAGTTAAACTTAAGCAAAGTGTTAGGCTATTCGATAGTACTTTATGGGGAAAATATTTTGTCATTTCGGATAAGTATTGACCGAGGGGGAGGGGGCGAAATTTTTGGGATTTTCGTGGATATCGCCTATTTCGGCGATTTTTAACTCTTCTAATAGCGATAAAAAAAATGTTGTCTAGTACAGTTTCGATAGGGGGTTTAACGCTCTTTCGATTGGTCCTACTCATTTTTTCAAAAAATAAATATTTGACCTTCAAAAATGAAGGTCAAAAATAAATTTGACTTTTTTTCGAAGTGAGACACGTTTTTTTTGTTGTTTTTTTTGTCTTAAAAGAAAGCTTTAGTTTTTTCCTACAAGACTATGTAGATTAGAAAGTGGGATTCATATTTTCAATTTATGAAAATGAGCTCTGAGTACTCCGGTACGTGTATGACGCTGGCGCTCGAGCCCCTGCATTACGTTCACTGATGAATTTTGAAAAATTCTAAATTTTGGAAAATCAAGTTATTGAATAAGAGGTCGGGCCGCTAAAGTTGTTCTATGGATTAAGTAAAATTAAAGCTTGGAGATTTTTTCATGAAGATGTCTGGTCTTATATCTGCCTTTCTTTTCGCCTTTCGTTCTTTTAGTGAAAGTTTTTTTTACTTTGTTTCCTAATTTTCGTTTCTTTTATTTTGGGAAGTAGTCACATTCCGTGACTGAGGAAAATTTCTTCAATTGAAGTCTCCCATCTTTAGTAGTAGGCCAGTCAGTGAAGTATGAAAAAGAATATTTTATGTCACTATTCTGGAGTGGAAGCGATATCGATATTTGTGTAGTGCTGATGCCTTGGATGAAGGACTAAATGTTTTTAATAGAAATATATAGAGCACCTGACCGGAAATCAGTTGACCTGGTGTTCGAATCCCAGCGGAGTGCAAGGAGTAGATCTTTTTTCTGAATAAATTTAATCTTTAATGTTTTAAATGTTTTTAACAGCAGATTCGCAAACGCAAGAAACTGCGCGTTGTTCAAATTTCGCGAAACCATGTTTTTTGAAGATTGCGACCAAGATATGAATCTATGAGAAAAAAAGTTAAATTATAAATGAAAGATATCAAAAGGATATCTTGGTCGCATTCTTCAAAAAACATGGTTTCGCGAAATTTGAACAGCGCGCAGTTTCTTGCGTTTGCGAATTTGCGGTTAAAAACATTTAGGCCTTCATCCCAGGCATTAGCCCTACACAAATATCGATATCGCTTCCACTCTAGAATTGTGACACCAAAACACTCTTTTTCATACTTCACTGACTGGCCTACTACTGAAGATGGGAAACTTCAATTGAAGAAATTTTCCTCAGCCACGGAATGCGACTACTTCCCAAAAGAAAAGAAACGAAAATTAGGAAACAAATTTAAAACAACTGTCACTAAAAAACTGAAGGCTGGAAGAAAGGCAGATAGAAGACCATACATCTGCAAGAAAAAATCTCCAAACTTTAATTTTACTTAGTCCATAAAACAACTTTTTTGACCCGACCTCTTATGCAATAACTTGATTTTCAAAAATTCAAAATTTAAAAAAAATATAATTCTTTAAAGTGCATAAAGCGATCAATTACACTAGCACATATTATTACTGTTCATACAAACAATACCATGAAGGCACCACGGTGTGCCGCGGGGCTCGAGCGCCAGCGTCATGCACGTACCGGAGCACTCAACGCTTATTTTCATCAATTACAAATTTGAATCCCACTTTCTAATCTACGTAATCTTGCAAGAGAAAACCTCAGCTTTCATTTAAGACAAAAAAAAAACCGGTTTCACTTCGAAAAAAAGTCAAAATTTTTTTTTTACTTTCATTTACGAAGATCAAATATTTATTTTTTGAAAAAATGAGTGCGACCAATGGAAAGAGCGTGAAACCCCCTATCAAAACTGTACTAGACAAAATTTTTTGCATCGGTATTAGAAGAGTTAAAAATCGCCGAAATAGACGATATCCACGAAAATCCCAAAACTTTCACCCCCTCCCCCTCAGTCAATACTTATCCGAATGACAAATTTTATTCCCCATATAGTACTATCCAATAGCCAAAAACTTTGGTTAAGATTAACTGAGATCAGACAACTTTGACTTTTTGAGTGGGTACACTTGAGAAATAACGCCCGATATGTCGGTGTAACCCGTTGACCAAAGTTAACCCATTTGATTGCTTGAGGAAAATATATTTTCTAATTTTTTTATTGTCGCGAATTTGCCATGGTTCGAACTTAATTCTTTTCGCACACACTTTCGTTATAGTCCGGGGAAAATAGCTCGAAAAAGTTCGATTTCCAGAAAAAAAGGAAATTTTTTTCTTCTTCATAATCATGTCCGTAACGGCATTAGAAATGAATACCAAAAAAGTTCCTTATCTGCTCGTTTACGCTTACACCCTTAGCCTCGGAAAACATCCTTAAACGGGTAGTAGCGCACTGGTTTTTGGCTATTATTTACGAACGGGCGCATCGAAGAAAAAAATTAATAAAAGTGAAAATATTTAAAATAAAATTTGTAAGAAAAAATGTGTAAGATTCGAGGTTTCTCGATAGGTGTCTATCCTAATTTTAACTTAAATGTTCTAAAGTTGAATAAGAGTTTCAAATAACAACTAAGCTAGTGTATAGTAGTCAGTCTACCCAGGATTTGCCCGAAAAGAGATAAAAAAAAGCAAATGTGGAAGAATGACAAATTAAGTCAATAGGAGTGGAAAAAGAAAGGATCGTGTGGAGAAAATGTCAACGACTCCAATACACAGACAATTAGAAAATCTGATATTTCACAATTGAATGAATGGAAATGGAAAGGAAAGGATCGTGTGGAATGACAAATTAAGTCAATGGGAGTAACAACATATAGGATCATGTGGAAAAAGTGTCAAAGACTCCAACACACAGAAAATTAGAAAACCTGATACTCCACAAACGGTTATTATGATTCTCTAAGAGAATCCAACTCCTCCCGGGAGAAACATGGACCCCATTGTAATATTTCGGATACATAATTCCTTGGAGATCCAAAGGTTTCAGTAAAGGACTGATTGAGTCCAAATCGCGACTATCATTTGATCCTCGACTAAGGACCATCCTGTCCATTTGTCTGTCAGGAGAAGATCGCAATACGGGAGCAGGATTCCCAGGACATTCCCTGGACCGAAGCACAAGCGGAATCAGATCCGCCAGTGAGAATGGGGAAGGTGACGCACTCGACTGTAGACACACGCCAAGTGGGGGAGGTAAAACAAAAGAGGCGCTTCTTAAAAGGACATCTATTGTAATTATGGGCAGTTTGGTGGCAGTTAAAACATTCTGGGCTACGCGGGGACAAGGTCTCCGTAAGCGGGGAATATCCATCCGTGGACCGGGCAAATCCAAATCCTCCTTGAATACCACTTGGGATAGTGGGTTTCCATGTTAAGGACGGGACGCTCATGTAACAGAAGTCCCCCCCCCCCACGTGTGAGTCACAACGAACCCGAGTTTACAGGTGGGGAAGGTGGATCCACTGACCGAAGAGAGCTCACTCCTCGTCCACTACCACTTGGTGTAGTGGGTTTCCATGGAGAGGAAGATTCGCTCGGCCAGATGGGACCACCCCTCTCCTGGAAAGCCTTCGGAGTAGCCGGCTCAGTTAGTGGGAGAGAAGAATAGTTCGGCCGGGTGGATCCCTCCCCTAGCCCAATACCACTTGAAGTGGTGAGTTTTTCGGGTGGGGACGGATCCGCCGGACGAGCAATTCCTCTTCCCTTTCGCAGAATTTCGAGGAGAACTGGATCCACGGGCGACGAGGACCGATCCCCAGGTCGCCCCAACCCCCTACCACGTCCCAGAACCACTCGGGGAAAGGGCCTCACAAGAGAGGAGGACGAGTTAATCTGGCGAACAAATCCTCTTCCAATAACACTTGGAATAGTGGGTTCCTATGGAGGAGGGGAGCCAGCCAGCCCCAAAGAACTCGCTCCCTCGCCGGTACCACTTGGAGTAGTGCGTTTACCCATAAGCTTTACAAATCCCCATCCCCACCCGATCGTAGAGGTGGCAAGTTCGGAAGATGACCTAGATCAATCAGATCGTCATGACGCGGTTGTGGCTTGATTACATTTTTGCCTAATCCTACTGCTCCTCCTGATGATCGGTGAGACTGTCCCTCCCTCTTCACTTTGGCCACTCAGATCTTCGGTATCGCCCCGGTTGACTCTTGGCCTCTCGCAATGGGCAGCCTTTATTCCTCTGGGAACGTAGGACCTACGTGCGAGATAAGTCCTGTTGGGGGGTCTACCTTGTCTTTTTGGGACCGTTACTGATATTAGCTGCTTCGCGATAGGGAACCAGAGTTCGCTGTGGCTCCGGAGGACTCGGCTGTTGCCGGTGCCTGAGTAGTCTGAAGTTGCAGGTTCTCCTGGACTGCCACGTTCGGTTGCCTTTCTCATAGCCTTCCTCATTTCCGGGGAGGATCGAATTCCCTTGAGTGAGCGACATCTCCTTGTAAAATGGGATCAGGACGGACTGACCCCCGATGTGAAGAGGCTCCATCCCTTGGTTCCCGTAAATTCCCGCATTATGGGTTTGGCCCTGTGGCTTTGATGAGATTCTTTCCCTGTCCTTTTCTCTAGGACGTCCACCGCCGATTCCCCGAACTTCGGGACACTCTTATTCATCCCCACTGAAAGGAGAAACGGAACTTTTAATCGCAGATTCATCGACGGACCAGTAATATTTCAAATCTTTAATATGAACCTTCTCTTTATTACCCGTCGTACCCTTTATTACATATACAAATGGATAGAGCACTTTTATAATCTCAAACAGACCATCGCACTTTGGAGCCAATTTATTTGTAATGAAATCTGGCGCGGAAGATAAAACATGCGTTTTGCGCAAAAAAATGTCGCCCACTTTATAACGGATATCTCGCCTCGTACGATTATAATATTTCACTTGACGATCTGACGCTATATCTAAGTTATGGGCAACTAAATCTCGCAATGCGGGTAGTCTTCTCGTTCTATCGTCCTACTCTTCCGCGGCTAGCGGTATAATTTCCGAAATTCAAGAGCGCGGGCGACACACGAGTTGAACTATGTATAACAGTATTGTAAGCAAACCGAAAATCTGGGAGATGTTTATCCCAATCTCGGTGATCTTTTTCAACAAAGGAAGCCACCATGGTTTTCACCACTCTATTGACCCGCTCCACTGGATTTTCTTGCGCATGGTAAGGTGGGGTGGTGGAGTGGCCACTACCAAGCTGATTCGCAGCCTTTGATATAAGCTTATTGATAAACTCGGTGCCCTTGTCCGTGAACAAGATCTCAACGGTTCCCAACCTAAAAACAACACAATCTTCGAAAGCCTTTTTTACATTGACACCATTAGCTCTTCTTAATGGCACGCACTCTATCCATTTTGTAAACATGTCCTGGAATATCAGTAAATAACGATAATGGACACAGCTAGGTGGAAAATGGCCCATTATGTCAGCCATCCATGGTTTTTCTATCACGCGTTTTCCCATTAGTCTTACCGGATCAGCCTGTTCGACCTTGAGTTTCCGGCAAGTAGAACAGGAACAACCATAAGCAGACACATCTCTAGACATCCCCAGCCAATAATATAAGAGGACCATACGGGCATGGGTCTTTTTCACTTCGAGATAACCAGAAGTAGCTGCATCGTGCGCTTCCTGCAAAGCTTTTCTCCTCAACTTTATAAGCAAAACTATTTTCCAGGCCTCGAGCTCCGGCAGAATGGGATCAGAAAAGGTATTCGGCCGATAACAATACAAATGGCCACTCTCCACCTTCCATTCGGAGGAATCTGAAGGTATTTCTAGGACATTCTTGATTCGCCTGAGATTCCAGGGGTCGTCCATCTCAGCGATAGCGCTGACTGCTTCAACCTCGGTATCATACATACGAGACAGAGCATCTGGCTCGTGATATAAGGCACCTTCCCTATGCTTGATGGTAATCTGATTTCCAAGTAATTCAGTAGCCCACCTTCCTAGTATACCAGTTGGGTCCTGTAAGTTGTACAAACAACGAAGGCTACTGTTGTCTGTAATAAATTCGATAGGATAACCTTCAAGATAGGACGGAACGTCCGAAATGCGCAAATTACGACCAGACACTCCTGCCCGGTGACCGTAAAGTTTCTTTCAGGGGCTGCCATTGTTCGACAGACATAAGCGATTATTCGCTCTGCACCAACTATGAATTGAGTCAAAACGGTCCTTAATCCGGTAATACTCGCATCAGTCTGCACCATTTGTGACAAGGTTTTTAATGCCTGTTACTTGGCGCCAGGTGCCTGTGGAGACACCACTGGATAAAAGTCAATAATTTAATCTCATATTTATTTAAGGCTAGCTCTTATTCCATTCTTTTTAAAGTAGGTTAAAATTGTACTTTTTTCGATTATTTAAATGGAGCGACGAGAGAGAAAAAGGCTGAGAAGAGAAAGAAGCACTACAGACCTAACTTTTCCGTGCTTCCTTCGATAATATTTATTCCATCGATTTAAAAAAGAGCCTATTATTCAGTACCGATCTAGTGGGAAACATGGCGAGTAAGCTCTCTCTCTCTCTCTTATTTTTACAATGTCAAAATTATAATGAAACCTGGATGATATGTGTGTAGAAAGGAAGTGAGTAAAATTTGGTTATCCTGTGTCGAACGAACATTGGTGGTTTTAAGCAAAATTAAGTTTTGAGTGGTAATCTAGAAAAATCTAGACTTGCGTTCAGTTTGTGATTGTCCTCCGAAACTCATAAGGAAGTTCTGAAATTTGCCAGTGCTAAAATTATAATTGATGGTAAAGATGCAGGTAGATTTATTATAAATGTTAGAGTTATAACATACGTTTCTCAGATTTCCCTCTTATTGTAGTAAACGCAAAAAGTTGAAATTTTTATTTTATCCTTCTTAAAAAGCCTATTAATCATTTTGCTCTCAGCAAAAATCAAGAATTTCTTAGAGATGTATTTTTCCATTTCTAATATAATTTATTAATTAATTACATTATAATTCATTAAAATAAATTATAATGGAATTATTTTTGTATGTTATAAATAAACTATATTACATCCTGTGATAAGTGATAAAGTATTTTTCTGTTTTGTATATTTTATCAATTGAAATTATCATCTAATAATATTTTTTATTTCTCCAACCTGTAATCTAATGAAATGTTATAAATTTAGGCTTGTTAAAATGAAATAGTTTTCTTTTAACTGCAGATAGATAAAGTCACAGTCGAATGCAATTTTTTTGAAGGCATATTGATCTATCTGCCTTTACCAAACGTTTAATTTTTAATATCGCTAAGATATTAAAAGAATATATTGTTTTGTTTCAAAATTTTAAGAGTTATGTTGAAGTATTTTCAAATTATATATACAAAAAAGGTTTTTAATTATTAAATATATAAAGAACAAGATCGATTTACATTCCAATCTCCGGTGAAGTTAGCCAAACTGGAGATAGGACACTCTAATTCTCAGCCCGCGAAGTTTCAACGGGTCTTATAGTATATCAAACTTTTTCAGAGATGATAAAGAAGAAGGAAGAAAATCTGAAACCCCAACGCCTGAAGTGGATGAGGATGGCTTTTGTATCAGACCCAAACCGGATTCATGGGATAGTGAAAGAGGCTTTTATTCTAGTTCTGATACCGAATCAGACGATGAGAGAGATCGAAAGTTACGAGTGGAAATTAAACCTCTAAGTAATGGAAACACACCAATGAGTGCCAGTGTTGACGAACTTAGAGCGACAGTGGAAAATCTTTCTCTTATAACTGCTCCCATGGTTAGTCAGACTTTTCTATTTTTTAAATATTTGAAAAGTTGAAAAAGGATTGCATTTTCTAAATCGTTCGATTTAATTATGATATGGTAACAGTGAGAGAATTCTATTAAGGGGTCTCTACGTTTTCGGTTGAAAAAAGCATTTTTTTGTGATTTTTTATGAAGACAGGTTTATTTATTCTGTTACCAATGTTTTAACATTCGATTACCACATATTTTAACAAGTTACCATCCTTTTCATGATACAAGAGTAATAAACAAGCGCGTAAAAGCCAATCTACGAGTGATAAAAAAGGCGTTTTGCGGTGAGTGAAGAGGCTCAAGACTGGATCATCGAAATCAGAAAATCCAACGGCATTCGATAGTTAATATTTTTTGTCTGGGATTGAACAAAACTAGATGTAAAAATATTTATTTTTTACGAAATGGCGGACTTTTGAAATCAAAAGTCAATTTTCCGCTTCAAAAACGCTCCTTTTTTGACCATAACAATACAAAAAGACTCGTAAAAAAAAGATCGTTCAATCCCACCAGTTTTATATCTAAACTGTGTTCTGCTGTTCCAACAATTCATTATTTCTCACATAAAGTATACACTCCCGGACGAAAGCTTGGGTATATTTCCTTTGATATTTGAAACTTTCGCGTTGAATCGACTTAACATGAAATTATTTTAATGAAGGAGTCAAAAAATATTTTTTGCAACACCCACCTCAAAAGTTGACGTTTTCATGCTTCTAAATTGTGCCTAAAGTACCTTATTTGGTCAGACTGTGTGCGAAACAATTTTCGCGCATGCACAGTTTGAGGATGGCTTACTTCGTGCACTGGTGAAAAAGCTGCGCATGCGCACTTTCGTGATGAGGTACTTTAGACACTGGCATAGGTAACTACACTGGCGTTGGTATC